>BPLR01010534.1:0-70341 GCA_021605095.1 Caerostris extrusa | reverse complement strand
CAACATCCAGTGTTCAATGGGACTCGAACGCAAAACCTGTTAAATACAAATATGAATGAAACACTGTACAAATAAGTTGAATAAAATCCGGGTTTCTCCAACTTACTTCAAAATATTGAAGGCTACCCAGCACAAATTATAATAATACAGATTTATTAGAAAATACTTTTTCCTGAATATTGTAATCAATAAATTAAATCACCTCTTATTAGTGGTTCTGAACCCTAAGACATTTGGTTCAGCCTTCGCAGATCACTACCAGGATTGGGTGAACCGCCTTGACCACCATTGCATCGTGATCAATAACCATGGCGT
Organism: Caerostris extrusa; assembly: GCA_021605095.1. NCBI lineage: Eukaryota > Metazoa > Arthropoda > Arachnida > Araneae > Araneidae > Caerostris > Caerostris extrusa. The sequence goes on along the minus strand of BPLR01010534.1, from coordinate 70,026 downwards.
TCACAGGGCCAAGTCCTTTCAATCACTAAAAGATTTTCGAAGGATGGTGATGCTTTTTGGCAAGGGATTACCAGCCCTATGTCCTGAACGCCTCTACAGTCAAGACTGGTAATGGACCCAGATAGTTAAAGTGTCTGAACCCACTACAAACATCTGCAGACAATTTTGGGACTGAACTGAAACCTTGTAAGGCTGAAACGCCAGCGCGCTTAGGTTTACTCTTGGCTGTCTAGGGTCCAACTTAAGTTTTTATAATATTATAAAATCAGTGGAATGCAGAGTAAATTAGTGTAATTCATAAGAATGATATAATTAGATTTATTGCTTAGTGAAGCAATTATGAAAACAATATGGTCCATAATTGAAAGTGTTGGTCCAAATATGCTAACATGAAAATGGTGGTCATCATAAGTTTTATTCATATAGGTAAAATGTAAACAAGGCGTTACAATCTTTTAGCACTACTAATATGAATAAATTATATATGGAAGAATTTAAATTGAAAACATTTAGGTGCCAAGCAAAGCAAGATATAAAGGTCATTTTTCAAATGATAATAATGATATACAATAATACTTAGTAATGAATTTTACTTCAAAACTATTTTTCTTAAACGCAATTATTACTAAGGAGTTATACAAAGAAAATCCTCTATTCATTACGGCTAGTGTTGTACATGAAGGAAAAAACAAGAACTTTGGTGTGGTTGGTAAAGATTCATCGTAAATTTGGCAGATATAACCACAAAAAGCAAGCAGGAAAAACTCTATCAAAATCAAAACTGCCACAAAATTAAACCAAAATCTGACTTGACGTTCTTTCCATGCTTACACAACACGATTTACATTGACATAATTAATGGAACCTTGAAAAAGTCCATCCAAAGAGAGACTTGGCGGGTGTTGCATAAAACAAAATGCAAATACTGTATATTTTAGAATAAAAAGCCAAAAAGCTTAAGCCGTGAGTGTTTTTTTCTTCAAACTATTTTTCTAAAAATTTAAAACTGTGTATACCTGAAAAGAAAAAGATGAATAGCACGGACTTTAAAAGATTTATATAATGTTTTTTCCTTTTTAAAGCAATTTTTTTCTTACCGCCATTTTTATGAGCTAACTATTTATGGCATAATATTACTTGGCGTATGTTTTGGTGGTTTTTCCTTGGTAGCCCAAATTCACACATCAGATTTTTCAGTTTTGTTTATTAGAAGCAAAACAAATCAGCGATATAAGCAATTCTTTTGTGGAAATAAAATAACTCATTTGAGTTAAATGAAAATGTTTAAATGAACAACACATTTCGGGATTTTTTTTTCAAATATAAAAGTTGAGAATGAAAACGTGATATAACAGGTGGGCTGAAATGTTCCTAGGCTGTCACATAGATGGCGCTACTAGTATTAAATCCATATGATTTTTAGTTAGCCCTAACCTTCAAAAGACACGTGTATAAATTTGACAGCTGTTGCACTATTAGTATGTGAGTTATAGCATTTTTAGTGAAGCAACTTTTGTTAGTTTGAAAAATGGATAAAAAGGAATTTCGTGTTAAATAAAGCATTGCTTTGAAGAAAAAAAAATACCATTGAAGCCATACCAGCTCTACAAACATTATCTGGACTTTGCACCAGGAAATCATCCGTAAAGAAGTGGTTTACAATGAATGAGGCGAAATGAGCACTGAGAACGATGGTATGAGGGACGCCCAAAAGAGGCTGTTACCGAAGAAAACACTGCAAAACCACAAAATAATTTCTGATAACCGTAAAGTGAAGGTTGATTGAGATAGTTGAGACCCTAAAGATATCAAAGGAACGTGTTGGGACATATCGTGAAAGGAAATATTTGATATCCGAAAGCTCTGTTCAAAGTGGTTCCGCGCGAGCTCACAAATCGACCAAAAAAACAACGAATTGATGATTCTAAAGCAGTGTTTGAGCTGTTCAATCGTAATAAACCCGAAGAATTTTTATCGATATTTGACAATGGAGGAAATATGGCTCCATCATTTCACACGGAGTCCAATCGATGACAGTCAGCCGAGTGGATTGCACGCGATGAACACTAAAAATGGTAATAACTTCCTAAAATGCACATAACTTCACATACTGATAGTGCAACAACTGTCAAATTTATACATGTCTTTTGAAGGTTACTGCTAACTAAAAATTATATAGATTTAACACTAGTAGCTCCATCTATGTGTCAGCTTCCACGAACTTTTCTGTCCACCTGTTATTTAGCATTATTTGCATTTTATTACCTCCGTCAGGCTAACAAAAAGTATCCTTTTTTTTGGATGAGAGGGATCATATATAAGAAACCTAGCCTTATATATGGATCTAAGAAGTTCTAAAATTTTATACACGGAAATATGCGATATTGCCATAGTCTTTGAACAGAAGACATTTATACTCTTGGTATATTCCAAAATATTATTCTTTGGTATACTATGAAGGTATACCATAATGGATGTGGATACTTGTGTATTAAGTATAACCTTTTAAATTTAAAAGGTTATACTTAATACACAAGTAATTAATTTAATTTTAATTTTTAGGTCTGAATGGACACCGAATTCTATCAATCAGATTAATAAATTTTAGCTCTCCTAGGTAGGGTACCTTTTAACTCCAGAATTTTATATTAAAATTTTGTAATTCTAAATTTTTTTATGTTTTAAATTTTCTTATTCTTAAGAGTTCTTTAATTTGTTTTTTAAAATTTTAATTTTCACCTTACTAAAACTTAATACCGTTTAAGGTTATAATTAGTTTTAAGATGTAAAAAAATTTCGTGGTACTTTTTTGCCACCTAGTAACTCCATAATTGGTACGCCTATTGCTATTACTATAATCCATGAATTGAATAGACTGAATTGAACTTATTGGTGGCACATGCCACATCACGAATGTCGTCACATGTAGATTTGGCGATTATTTGAATGAAATACACTCATGTCCATAAATTAAGGATAATTCAGAATCACACAGAAATTGAACTCTAAATTAAAAATTTCACCTGTAGAATTATCACACACATCTTGAAGAAGAATATGCAAATTACAGGAAACCACCAGATGGCGCGGATAGTACGTCACAATGACGAGAGTGTAAGAGAGGGGTATATATGAATGGTGGCAAAGAAGTAAAATTGTTCACAAGCGCTTTAAAAGCCTTTCAGTGCTGCAACCGCATAGTTATGGCACAAAGGAAGCATTTGATGATTTTTTTACGTGGTAGAATTATCGGACGACTGGAATGTGGACTTACCCAGCTGGAAGTATCCAATGAACTTGAATCGCCCAGAGTGTCATCTCCAGGGTTTGGCAACGATTCCAAGATGATGGTAATGTGAGTAGATGTTACAGCACAGGTCGCCTTCGAGTTACAATTTCATACGGAATGCCGTATGCAATTGTAGAGCAATTATTTCTTAAGCAAATCTCTAATTCGAAGGCATAATCTTCGAAATTTCTGAAGGCATTATCTCACATAGGGAAATACCATGTTATCTCATACAGACATAGTATTTCTAGTTAAACTTGTCAAAAGATTAGTCGGTTAATAGATCAGAGCCTTAAACTTATGACTCTCTCTCTTCTCTGTATATATATATATAAATATATATAATTGATTATTGTACCTATTACTATTCATTTGGTTGTGTTTAAACTAAAAACTTTTGATTGATGTAAGGGGAAAAAAAACTAAAATACTTTTTAAAGGTTTGGTATGTTAATCTAGGGGTTGCCATGAAAAAGAAAAAAAGAAAAAAGAAAAGGAAAAATAATATCTTAATAACTTTCTTAAAGAAACACGAAACACTTTCTTTTTTATACGAAAAATAAAAGAATTATGAGAGAAATTCTGTTTTTAAAAAAATATTTAAGACTGTTTTTTATATTTAATTACTGTAAATCCTTATCTTTAATTACTCTAAAACATTTACGTTTTTGCTTGTTTTTTACATGAAGTGATATTTTTAAATGTAATTATCTAATTTAATTTTAAGGAACACTTACCGAAAATTATTAATTAAGAAAATTAATCAATTTTACAAAATTCTAGTAGAAAAAAAATGATTACAAAAATTTTACAAATTTTTTTGATATTTTTCTTATGAATACTAACACCAATTCTGAAAATAAAATAAGCATTGTAATAATTTTAATATACTACATAAATGCTGTAATTGAATTAAAGCTGAATCCATTTATTAAAAAAAAAAAAATAATATTCTTTCACAATTCTAAAATTTATGTTTATATTTTTAATAACATGATCATGAATTAAAATTGTAGTATATTTTTTTAAAACGCTAATGTAGTATAAAAGCAATTGCTGAATTTAAGTAGTTATTCTAATTGTTTTTACTTTATTCATCAAAATGAGTTTTATGTATTTAAGCATCACTTTTTATGTTTATGGAAATGTTTATGCAAATGTTAAAGGAAATGAAACTTAATTGAATTTGTGTCAAAGAATACGTCCTTTTAATGATAATTTCTAAACATTAAAAATTACATTTACAATAGTTATGTTTCATTAATTTAAATTTTTATTTTGAATTAATAAAAAAAAACTATATAAAAGTAAAAAATTTGAAAAAAATCACTTCTTTGTTAGTTTCATCCTTTCACCTTAATTTATTTGTTTATTTATTATTTTTTATTTATTATCGACTATTTGTTAATTTTATCTCAATAAATAAATTAATCATCATAAAAATAAAAATTTAAAAAAGGTACCATGTCATATTTATAAGCCAATACGAAAACAATGTTTTTTTTTTGAAACCGCATTTGATTCGTTTATGATTAATCGATTATGATTATTAAGTTTTATGATTTTCGCATAATCATGTTGAATGTATATGCAGACCCATAAATCTATCTAATCTATGGTTGCCCAATCTTTCTACTACCGAGAATTAAAAATTTAATCAAAATAATTATTTCTTTTCTAAATGCACTTTAAACGAAGTTCCTTTATTGAAAAGCTTTCATTCATTGATTTAATAAAAAGGTTTCTTACGAAGAGGACGAATTTATCAGCTTCTACTGAAACCATTTTTGGGGTGAAAGAAAAATTGAAACGGCTATGGAAATGTGACCCAAGATGTAAGTTTGACACTTAGTATATTAATATTTCTTTGTAATAAAATATATGGATATTAAACTTAGCCCGTTTCTCTTAAAAATTTCATCAAAACGAAATTAATTCGTCATTTAAAAAATATCGTTAATCGTCGAACACCTTCTTGTATTTTTGAGGCTATCCACAAATAAAGCCAATTTTTGACTCATTGAGAGAAACAAGTGATAATTAAAAGAACAATATTTGGATAGATTTGGTAGGAGTTAATTAATTTAATAAAAGGAATATTACGAAGAGGAGGAATTTTTCAGCTTCTGTTGGAAATCATTTTTGTGGTGAAAAGAAAACTGAGACAGCTATGGAAATGTTTACCCAAAATGTAAGTTTGACACTGAGTATGTTAATATTTCTTTTGTAATAAAACATGTATTGGGTATTAAACTTAGCACGTTTCTTTTTTTCTTTTCCTTCAAAAATGTTTCATCAAAAATAAATCTTTATTTAAAGTATTATTACTTATTCACTTCTCTTTGGCAAAAATGAATTCCTTGCATTTTTGAGGCTATCCACAAAAAATAATGCACATTTTACCATATGTCATTGATAGAAACAAGTAATAATTAGAAGAAGTAATAGTTGGAGAATTTGATGGGCAAGTAGGAGTTTCCGCCAAAACTCTCAGCATGTAGTAGAGTATTGACGTGCTGAAACGTAACTCTGTCTTGTCATCGTATTCTGGCAGTTTTTCTTCTCATTGCTCAGCTCAGAGACATCAGTTGTAATATTCACCATTATTAACTAGTTCTTGGCCTTTTCTTTGTCTGACTAGGGTGGCATTGGCCTTTCGTATCATAATCACAGTCTTTGAATAGTTTAACCTATTTTTTACAAGTTCTATCAACTGACGCATGTACCTAATAAGCTTCTATGTCTTCACTACTTCAACAAATTATAGCAAACGCACTTATAATAAAAGGTTATGTAGCCAAAAACGCACATGTATCCAAAGATTAATGACAATTATTTGACATAAAGTAATTTTAGTCTGGTTCAACTAGAAATAATATTAGATACTTTATCTGCCAAAAATCCCAGGAACTAATTTTAGTGCCTGATAATTTACAAGTTATACTTGGATATTCTTTCATTTCTACACTTTGTAGAGACTGAAGATCTTAATTTTAGGATTTTGTAACTAAAAGACTTGTAAATCTTAGCATGCTTTTGTAAAAATTGAGTATCAGTTCTTTGAATCGTTATTCACAAAAAAGGAAAACAGCTTACAATTGTGCTGTTTATTCTACTTGCCGTTCTGTAGACATCAGGATTATTGAAGATAATTAAATGAATCTCTAATAAGTGCTAATGTGTTTTAAAAACATGAAGATGATTAAAGATATATCTAGTACCTTTTTCTATTTTTATGTAAAATTCATTATTTTACTGTACGTGTATGGCAAACATTATTAGCTTGTTGGCATTGCACTGTTAGTCTTCAATTTTAGACCGTGACCTGACAAACAATTGGCTAGCACTCTGGACTGACTTCAGACTCGAATCGTGGCGGTGGCATAGATGTTTGTTAGCGGTTCGAAATCCTTGTTAAACTGTAGATCCAGGCCCCAATTAGCCTAAATTGGGCAAAAATTGACAATAAGACGACAAACCCAAACCAATCAATCACCTATGGATCAGAGGTCGATAGAAGCACATTGGTAATCTTGAAAAATTGTATATTAAGTTTTAAATTCATATATATGCGGAAATTGTATTATTGCTATCAAAGTTAAATTATATTTTATATAAATTATTTATTCCCCCCTCGAATGGGTAATGAAGAAGATTGGTAAAACTAAACGTTATCTCAACGATTTTAAGCAAATAAAATAGCGTGCTCTATACGATTAAACAATAAATATTTTAACTTATAGAACAAATAATCCAACTCATTAACTCCGTATGATTCAACCACCATTTGTGTGGAAATGTGAACATAGCCAGTTTTCAAAGTGGAAACGGGCGAATCGATTACTTGTCAGATATACGGAGCTCAGAATTGTTTGAAAGGGAAAAAGTTTAAAGATATTGTGGAATTTTTTAAACAAATTTTTCTTTTGATATTAAATAATTTAAAAATTTTAATAATTAAAACTGTTCGACAAAAAGCCTTTCTTCCCCATTACACTGTTCGCTTTGAATCCGTCCAATTTGGACATTTTTTTGTCAATTTTCTCACAGAATTTGAATTATAATGTCTTTTTTCCTGTCCTATAAAAATTACGAATAAATAAAATAAACATAGTCTACAAAAAGATGATAATCTTCTTCAGGGTCATCAAAGAAGCCTGTCGAATCTTGAAATCAATGAAATCTGGCAATCCTGGCATTAAATGATAAATTCTCCTGTAGCTAGTTAAAATGTCTTAAAAAACAATTCCATTTTAGTCTCTTAGAATTCTTTGTTGTATTTTTACTGGTGAAGATAGACCATCGTATACAATGATGCAAATTATGGTTATCAATCCACGAGATAGAATTGCATTACGATTGTAAATGTTCTGGAAGATTTGATTGAAAATAATTTGACAATGTGTGGTAAAAAAAAGAATTCACACAAAAAACTAAACTTTTTTTCTTTATTTCCAATGGTAAGTTTATAGAACAACAGATATCATAAAAAAAAAAATACAAAGAATGAGATAGAAACATATGACATCACAATCCATCAACTTAAGTCTGGCTATCCAATAATACTCCATAAAGAAACAGAATGCGCTACAGAACAGGAAGCAAGGTGAGACATATCCATTTCTTCCTGGTTATTAAGGAGACAGGATCAGAGTCAGTTTAGTTATGTGAAAGTGCTTGCGGAGACAATCGTGGCCATAGAAAAACGTAGTAATGCCATCGATAATAATGGGACAAACCACACCTACGCACAAAAATTAAACTAAGAACTAAAACTTCTTAAAAATTATAATAAGATTTTAAGAAGGAAATGCTATTTTTAATTTTCCTTGGTTTTTGATTTAAATACTTTTTTTTGTGAAAAGAACGCCATAATTAAAATCATATACGACTTGAATCAGGGTAAAATGAAATTAATTAAAAATATTTATTAGCGTTAAAAGTTCCAAAATCTTTTTGGAAAACTTTATGATACATGAATCATGGAAATAAGCTCATATTTTGTGGTTATAGAGTTTTATGTACATTCATTTTCAATAACTCCTTATGACAAAAATTATATCTTACAGACAAAAAAGTGTAGCAATTATCTTAATAGCAAATAAATATTTATAAAGATTAAGATTTTATAAAAACTTTAGTTAATAATTTTCTTAATTTAGCATTTTTGAAATAAAAGAAAAAGAATTAATTAAATTTTCTTTTAGATATTAATAATTTAATCATACACTATTTTAGTAAACTACAATATAAATGCTATGAAAAATTTTATGATTAAATGCATATGTAGAAGAAGAAACTACAAAAATTCGAGGATATATTTTTGGAACAAATCAATTTTGTAAAATTATATGTTTTCAAAGTAAAGTTATATATATTGTCAATTATGAGCATTTTTAATGATAAATGTTTTCAAGTAATTCAATCATGACAAATGGAAATATTTTGTGCTATTCTAACAAACTAGTCCTCCATAATGTGAAATCCAAGAATAATTTTAGTTTTTCGATAAAACAAAACAAATGTTTATCAAATAAAACAATTTGGTTACTTTTTAAATGTGAAACTGTGATGCATAAATCATTATCAATTTAAAAATTTATTCCTGAAAAAGTGTTTTTTAAGAAATGAAAAAAATACTATAAGTATATATTTTTATTTTGAAGAACAGAACGTATAGTTCTTACTAAATGTACAGAATTGATTATTATTCTATTCATGACTACTAATATTAAAAATGTGTAAAAAATGTATTATTATTCTGATGTAAAAATTTTATATTATTCTGGCATAAATATGAATTATTATTCTAGAATAATAAATGCTAAACAACGCATAAGTATTTTAAAATTTTAGAATAAATTCATAATATGTATTCTAATGTTACATGTAACATTGTAATGTATGTAAATTTTCATGTAATGTACATCGTTTCTGAATCTTTTTTATTTTAAACTATTTGGTCTTATAAAAAATTACTATTATGATAAAAAATACAATGAACAATTCTAGTAAATTTAAATGCATGAAAGAATGTACACAATATTCGTGAAATTGTTTATTTCCTTATCATTCATCATTTAACACAAAACAGTAGCAGAAAAATTTAAATATTTATGTTTCAAAAAATACAACTAAAATGAAATAATTTCATCAATATTTTGTTAGTTCTCAAAATAAAAGAATATTTCAAAATATAAATGAAGGTTTAAAAGATAATATTAGAAAAAAAATAAATGAGAGAATAAGATTCAAATTTAAATAAATTGTAAACAGGACTAGATTTCTGTTTTTGAAAATGAATGTTATTTACATAATATATTGTAATATATTTACAATTTCAGAAAGTTAACTACCTTGTCTTAGCAATGACAATTGATTCAAATTTTATTTTTTATGATATAATATTTTGATGATTTATTCGTAAAAAAATTTGAAAAAGTATTTATTCATTTATTTTAAGGAACATAATATTCCAATTTATGTGTAAATTAAAAAAATATTTTAATATAAAAATGGATTACACGCATTGAATTTTAAATTAGATTTAAATCGTGTAATCTAAAGTGTTATTTCAGTTAATTTACTTTTTATATCTTTCATTTAAACACTATTTGAACATTTTTATTTTTAACATTATAATATCAAACAGATATTATGTTAAAAAAATTAAACAAGAGATTTCATGAAAAAGTAAAGCTTTTTAATGAACATTATGAATTGAAATGTTATGTATTCATTTATTATTATTTTATGTGACCCAGTAACATAAAGAAATTGTAGACAATGGACAAAAAAAGTGGAAAATTATTCATTATGCAATTTTTTACTAGTTGAAAGAAAGAAAAAAAAGAATTGTCAATTTTGAATGACACTGTTAATAATTAATTTGAAAGAAAAAATAAGAAACAAATACTATTACGATAAAAATACAATAAACAATTCTAATAAATTTAAATACATCAAAGAATGGAATACATAGTTTGTGAAATTGTTTATTTCCATCTATAATTCATTATTTAACATAAACAATAACAGAAATTTTTTAATATTTATGTTTAATTTTTGAAATAATAATTCATTTTTAAATTTGCACGAATAGTTTTCTTTTAATGTTTTTGTACTTTAATTCTGAATAGATTATTTATTAATATATAAATCAGAAAGGATTTTTTAAAGGAAGTTCTGTTTCTCTCTCATAAATAAATAAATAAATAAATAAAATATAAAAATAACAAATATAATATAATAAAATATATACTTATTTATATTTATATTTATTTTAGAACTTTAACATAAAAATTTTAATGTGTACAGTTCTTTTTGAAGTTAAAGTTTAAAAAAATAATAAGCAAATTGAAGTGAATTTAGAACTTTTTAAACAATATTTTAATTATATTAATGATATAATAAAAATAATATAATAAAATGTTTTTTGTTTAATCAATGTATCAGCAGTTATTTATTTTAAGACAAAAACATATCTTTTATGTAAAAGCAAAAATCTTTTATCACCTGTAAAAGCAGTTCTGACTGTCTGTACGTCTTTACATTGTAAAAAACAATACAGAATTCAAGATTATTTTATGTCTTTTTTATCACACTCTCCTAAAATTTTGAAAAAATTTTTTTATTCATCCACTCTGTTCAAATCCTTGTAGTGGATGGCAGATGTTAATACAGTTTTTTCAAATATTAATTCAGTAATTAAATTTAATTAAATAATTTTAGTTTTTAGATTTAAGTTGCATATATCTACCAATAGATGGCGCCAGGCGCCAGATAAACTTTGAATGAAAATTTTCACTTAATGAAAGTAAGAAATTTATATAAAGGTATATATTTATAAAAGTAGGAATTTTTAAAAGTTTTTTTTTATATTACTTGTTTACATACTGAAATGACCATTAAATCATCACATACAGTTTTCTCAAAATGCTGTCTATCTTATTCACATAAATATCGGAATTTTTTTTTGAAATCTAAAGTTTCAAACAACTTGTGTAAATAAAAGTTTTTTACGATTTTTAAGGTAGTTTTTAATGCGTTTTGGATCTGGATAGCTACAAATAACCTAATCAAGGAAGCAGATATTTGACAGATGGCGCTACTGTGAATTGCTAGACTGATTTATGTATGAATTTGAAAATTTTGAATTTCATTATTTTCTTATCGTGGTTTTTCGTTTTCGGGAAATAACAATTCAATTTAAATATACTAATCTAATTTATTTCAGGGACAAAACGAACAATGTTATAAAAAACGTGTAGAAGAATGATAACTATTCAAATGATGCTCCTCATTTTTAATTTAGTTTTCCTAAATTCGCATTATATCCTCATTTATCATCAAAAATATTTTCAGAAATGAGAGAATAAGATTCAATTTAAATAAATTGTAGACAAGACTGGATTTTTGTTTTTTGAAAATAAATGTTATTTGCATACTATATTATAAAATATTTTTGGAATATATATTTCGAAGAATGTATAGCTAATAAAATTTTGTAGCTTAGTATATTCAGATTTTTTTCATAAATACACAAATATCAGATTACTTTTCTTAATGCAATCGTATTTTCAAATATTAGAACACTAAAATTTTAAATATTAGAACACTAAAATTTTAAATATTAGAACACTAAAATTTTAAATATTAGGATGGATGTAACATTTTTTCAACCATTTACCATTATCAATTTAAGGATTGCTTCAACAATTTTTTTCAACCATTTTACAACCACTAAAATTTTACCATTAGGATGATTGTAGCATTTTTTCAAATACAATAAATGATTCTAATAGATTTAAATGCATCAAAGAATGGAATACATTGTTTGTGAAATTGTTTATTTCCATCTATAATTCATTATTTACCATAAACAATAACAAAAAATTTTTTAAATATTTATGTTTAATTTTGAAATAATAATTCATTTTTAAATTTGCATGAATAGTTTTCTTTTTAATGTTTTTTTTTTTTACTTTAAAAATTTATATAAAAAATTTATATATATATATAAATATATATATATATAATAAATATATATATATATATATAAATATATATACCGTATATATATATATACCATACTGCTTCACAGTGCCTTTACTCAGATGTTCACCCATTGAGGGAAGAAATCTCTCATAAACCATAAATATTTGGATGGGCTTTTTTAACATAAATAATGTTACGAAAATCTAATATGAAAATTAACAAATGAAAATTATGAATTAAAAAGATGCTTAAAAAATGATTAGTACTGAGATATTCAGGAGAAAAAAGAATAGATGTGAAAGCAGAAACAAACTCTCATTTACTTTCTCTGCTTTACCACCCATGCAATTTCGAAGAATGGGAGGGCAGATAAAAAGTGAATTCTCACTGAGAGTAAATTTCAAACATATAGGTTAACACTAGAGCTTTAGATCAGCGTAAATATCTACGTCTTGTTCCGGCCACTTAAGGGGTAAATTAAAATAAACCCATTTCCTAAACGGGGGTTGAATTAATTAAAATAAACCAGTTTATGGATGTTTGTAGTGGTAATTATAAAAGGCCCCGGTCCTAATTTCGTATTTGCCTCCGTGCTTATCTTCAAGTTACTGGGAGCAGAAGGCAAGACCAAGCTTTAAGTGTTTGGCAGCTACATTAGAAATAAAAAAATTCCTAAGCGAATTAATTAAAATAAATCAAGTTTAGGATTGTGTTAGTTATAAAACCACTTAATTACGGAGCAGACAGATTTAATGTGTAAACTACATCCATTAATTTCAAAAAATTTATTAACAAAATAAACTTGTTCATTTCTGAAATAATTTTTGTTTTTCTTATTCCCACTTGGTGTGACATCTAGACCAAGCCGACGAACCAGTGTGGTCTCATGATTGAAGGGAAAAGGGGGCAGATTCTATTGTGATGGAAACTCGTAGGTAGAGGTCTGACTTGCCCCCCGGTTGACCTGACTTTTTTTGAGGGGTAGGATGTCATCCTATGCTCAACAGTCATATTAGAAGGGCCTATGGCTTAAAGTGTATTCCGAACCACTGAAAACAATCATTGCACAGCCGAGACTTCGAACCCGAAACCTCGACACAGAGCTCCAGTCACTCTGCCATTCAGGACCTGAAAATAACTTTAATTCTGAAATACTCTCTCTCCCGCTTTCTAAATTTTAATAAATCATAACCATCATTATAAATTAACCATTATTATTATTATAAATTAATCATAACCATTATTTAATACTTTAACCATCATGAACAGCAAACGATGCACAGGTCAACTGCACTGAGGCATTAACTCAGAAATTCATAAATTATTGCTACAATTATTGAAATTATTCACAAATTATTGCTATATAATCTCGAAGAATAAGTTAAAATTTTCTAAATATATTAATAATATTAAAAATGATCAAGACAAATTTCTAATTGTTTGCAAAAACTTCATTAAGCATTTTTATTATGACCTTACATGTTGCGAAAAATGTTAAGTTATAATGAAAGCGTTTGCCCAAATGTTTTTGTTAATTTGACTCACAAAAACGTTAAAGAATAAACAGTACATTTGAAATTAAACAATCGATTTTGACATCAATAAACACTAAAACAAAACAATTAAGTTTATGTTGCACGTTTCAATATGAGCATTCTCGTGTAACAGACTTTTTAATCATAATGTATCTCATTCCAGGTATGCTGATACAGTAAGTTGTCATGCAATCCCTTGAAACTATTAACTATTAAAATTGAACTTAACTAAATTTAAAATTGTATAATGTAGTTGCCTGCCGTGCAACAAAAACATATCATATTGAATCATACAAGATATTGCTAGAAATTTGAATATTTAGTCACATTTCTGAATCAAAATAAAACCAAGAACAATTTTAATGTTTTTTTTTAATTTTTAAATCAAGGATATCTGTTTCGATTGCTTATTATTAATCTTTTGTTTACTGCTATGTCTAATTGGTATTTTATTGCATTTTTGATAACCTGATATTTGATTGGCTAGCGTTCTGGCCTTTTGGTACCACAAGCTACAGGTTCGAATTGTGGCTGTGGGATGGATGTTTGTTAGTCGTTCGAATCCACTTTATAAACAGTAGGTCCCGGTCTAATTAGCCTAAAATGTGCACAAAAAAATGATAGTAGAGCGACAAATCAAACCCGACGAAGGCATAGATTCTGTAGTGGTTCGGAATCTACTTAAACAGTAGTTGCACGTTTAACATGACTGTAAAGTTTGGAAATGGGGCAGAAAAAACTACCCCGTAAAAATAAAGACATCTCAAGTTTTGGAATCTGCCAGTAGGCAGATGGCCTTGGCACACCATGCGGTTGTTGCGCCATTGGAGAATATATATATATACACAGTCCAGTCACATTAATGTAACCACCTGTCAAAATCCAGAATAACCACCTTTGGCAGAGCGGACGAAACAACAACGATTAGCGGAGAGCAACGATTGAAATGCTTTCCGATGCCCTACGACATCCTTTATATACACTCCACCGCAATGTGCTGCCACCTGCCTTTTGTGATTGGTTATTTCACGTTGACGTCGAGTAGATGGTGGTCACATTAATGTGACTGGACTGTATATATATATATGTATATATATATATATGTATATATATATATATATATATATATATATATATATATATATATATATATATATATATATATATATATATATATATATATATATATATATACATATATATATATATATATATATATATATATATATATATGTATATATATATATATATATATATATATATATATATATATATATATATATATATATATATATATATATATATATATAAACAGAGAGAGAAAGCAGAATTTTCAAAATAATTATATCTGTGGTCTTTTATTCAGGTTTTATGTACTTTGTAGGTGAAAAATCATCGATATGCCATTGGACCTTTGGAAATTTACAACACAAAATAAAAAAAAAAAATTAATGGGTTTAAAGTTACTAACAAATAAAACTCCCAACAAATCTCCAACAAATAAAACTATCTGATGACCAATTGGCTAGCATTCTGGCCTTTGGTGCCACAAGTTACAGGTTCGAATCCTAGTGGTGGCATAACTGTTTGTTAGTGATTTGGAATCCATGTTAAACTGCAAGTCTATGTTTAATTAGCCCGAAGTGTGAAAAAAGTGACCGTAGAGCGACAAACCAAATCCCCCAGCAATTAAAATATAAAAATTATACCAGGGCCTGATGGCCGAGTCTCTGGCGCTTGGTGCCACAGATTTCGGGTTCGAGTCCCGGCTGTGTTATCGATGTTTGTAGTTGTTTGGAATCTACTTTAAGTCGTAGGTTCCGATATAATATGACTGTAGAGTGTTGCATGTAGGGCTGACAACCCTACCCCGTAAAAAGTTAGCGTCACGAATCCAAGTCCTTCTAAAAGTCCTCCCGGAAAGCCCTACCCCTCCTTCTTCAGTGACACAGAACCAAGTCAGACTTCTGCTCCTTGCTCCATTACAAGAGTAGCTGCCCTCACTTTCCTTCTTCCATGAGACCACATTGGTTCTTGAATGGTCTAGATGTTGCTGTGTACCGAGTGGATAAGAAACAACAACAAAAAATAATGCCAATAAATAATTATAAGTTATAAGTTATAAGTTAGCTGAAATGAACAGTTGTTCTCTCAAATAATTGAAATTGATTAAAAAATGTTGCTTTTATTCTTGTATATCCAAATCATTTTTCATCATTTCCTTAGGGGACCATGCATGAAGCTCAAGAGAAGAGACTGGAACTTACCAATGGACATATGAGAACGAAATGTTTGACTCTGCAACAGTGGTTAAGCAAGAACTTGAAGCAGGGCAACTTGGCATGGAAAGCTTTCAAGTGCATTATTTTCTTGACTTGTCTCGCTTGCTTCTGGCATCAGTCCTTATTGTTCTACGTTCACTATAACATGTTTCCCACCACCACCAGCTTTGCAGTTGTGACTCCTGATGCTTTCAAGATGCCAGCAATCACTTTCTGTACCAGGAATCCGTAAGTATTGCTTCGAAGAAAACTTATTTTAAACTTGATGAACATTTTCAAATAAAAAATCGATCAGTTTAAAAATAGTAGAAACAAAGTTCATTATTGTTCCATATACGTACATACACTGATCATTTTACCATTTGTCACAATTCGTTTTGATCCTTCAGAGAAAATTTTTTAAGTCTTGTGAAAAAAATTTACCACCTGATAGCCAGTCCAGGACCGATGATTTCAACAAATCAATGTCAGCAATACACTAATAAACAAGAAGTTTCTTCTGATGAAATAAAATGTAGAATTCTCTGGTTGCATAATCAGGGTTGTAAAAAATGATGATTGAGAGAACAAATTTTCTTCAAGTCTGTTCAGATCTTAGCTTATGCTGACGATGTTGTAATCATTGCAAGATCTACTGCAGGTTTGGAGGAACTTTTCAAGTTTTTGAATTGCCTGCAAGGGCTTTGCATTTAAACATAAACCAGAAAAAAAACGAGAAATATGCTTTCCTCAAGAAATGTTTGTCAGGATACATCCTATATTACGTTAGGCACTATTACTTGTGAATCTGCACTTAGTTTAAATACTAGGATCAGATATTAATTGTCATAATAATATCTTACCTAAAATAAAAAACAGAATTGTGACTGCCAATAAGGACTTTTATGGGTTAAGACATCTGTTTAAATCCCAAATAATAGGCAGAAAAGCTAAATTTTTGTTATATAAAACCCTTATTAGACATATTTTGGTCTATGGGTCTGAAACATGAACTTCAGCAAGATCTGATGAGGCCCATTTGGGTATATTTGAGAGGAAGATTTTAAGGATTATTACTACCCAACGCAGAAATTTATTAATGCTATAAAAACCAGATATTATAAAATTTATTAAGATCAATAAAATAACTGGACTGCTCATGTAGTCAGAATGAATCATTTAAACTCATTTAAAGTAAAAGGCTCATTTTGGTAAAGCCACACGGACAAGGAGCAAGAGGACGACCCAAGTTAGATGCAGAATAGACATTGAAAAATATTTTTGCTGTATTAAAGGTTAAGAAATGAAGGACCATTGTCATCCCACAGAAATGCATGAAAATCGTTTCAAAGGAAAGCCTTGGCTCACCCTGGGATACCGTGCTGTTGATGATGATGATGCAAAGAATGATGAAGTAGTTGAATCGAAAGCTGAAGTTTCAACATATAGAAGGACAGGCAATTGTACTTTCTGTCGTTCATTATTATGGGAAATTAATGGAATGCAGGTCTGGATATTTATTTGTGCAATATTAGGTCCTTTTGGGTAGAGGAAACTAATAACCTTTTTTTCATGTTTGGTAGAACTATTTATTACGAAAACTTTTATGCGGCGCACAGAGGTCGACTACATTGAACTGAAGATAGTACAAAAGTGTTTTGCTCACCCAATGCTATTTGATCAATGCTGCCGTCTGTAATGTAGTTCAATGTAGACATTTTAAAATGTCTATATTGAACATAATCTATACTGAACTGTCCCATTTTTAAATGCTCATCGTAAACTATAAAAACCTTACTTTTGAATATTTGTTAAAAACATATCTCAATGACAACCATTACGATTTACTATTGCATTAAATTTCATTTTCCAGAATTTCATGTAATTTAGAGGAATTTTTTTGAAGGACGATAACTTTTTTGAGATTGTTATAAAAAAGTTCCTCGATTGGTATAAGGTTTGCTCACTGATATATAAGGTTTCTATTTACGATGAAAGCCCACTGAAGTATCTATTTAGGGGGCTTTAATTTATGTATCCAGAAATTATGATAAATGACACTGAAGATTATAAATTGCATTTCCTCACGACTTTATTTTGATGCTGGCTCACTTGTGGGACTGAAGATATCAATTGAATATGCTTTTCAAATTCTATATACACTCATGTCCATAAATTAAGGATAATTCAGAATCACACATAAATTGAACTCTAAAATAAAAAATTCACCTGTAGAATTATCACACACATCTTGAAGAAGAATATGCAAATTTCAGGAAACCATCAGATGGCGCGAATAGTACGTCACAATGACGAGAGTGTAAGAGAGGGGTATATAAGGAATGGTGGCAAAGAAGTAAAATTGTTCATAAGCGCTTTAAAAGCCTTTCAGTGCTATAACCGCATAGTTATGGCACAAATGAAGCATTTGGATGATTTTTTACGCGGTAGAATTATCGGACGACTGGAATGTGGACATACCCAGCTGGAAGTATCCGAGGAACTTGGAATCGCCCAGAGTGTCATCTCCAGGCTTTGGCAACGATTCCAAGATGATGGTAATGTGAGTAGATGTTACAGTACAGGTCGCCCCTGAGTTACAACACCGAATGAGAACCGGTATTTAGCAGTTACTGCCAAAAAAACAGATGGAGCACAGCATCAGACCTGTCTCGTCAGCTTTCTTCAGCTACCGGTACGACAGTTCCAAGGCAGACCGTGTACAGACGCTTAGGGCACATTGGTCTATATGCTCGTAGGCCTGTCAGATGTGTTCCACTTACCGCAACTCACTGTCGCCTGCGATTAACCTGGAGTAGAGAGCATGCGTTGTGGACACAGCAAAAGTGGTCTGGTGTGATGTTTTCCGACGAGTCCAGGTTTAGTTTGCAGTCTGATTCTCGCCGGACTTTCATATGGAGAGCGCCAGGTACCCGTTACCACCAAGAGAACACCATTGAACGACCGTTACGGTGGTGCAGGATGGCTCGTTTGGGGAGGAATTATTCTTGGTTCCAGAACTGACCTGCATGTTCAGAGTGTAACGATGACAGGCCACATCTATCGGGATGTCATTCTGGAACAGCATGTACGTTTGTTTCGAGGCGCCATGGGTGCTGAATTTCTATTTATGGATGACAACGCCCGTCCTCACCGTGCGAACATTGTAGACGAATGCCTTCAATTGGAGAATATTACCCGTATTTATTGGCCAGCATACTCACCGGACTTGAATCTAATAGAGCATGTGTGTGGATATGCTTGGCCGACGAATTGCAGCCCGTCAACTCTCTCCCACCTGTCAACCGGAACTTCGGAGCGCATTGCTTGATGAGTGGTGTAATATTCCCCAAGATCAGATTGATAATTTGATACTCAGCATGCCTAGGCGTTGTAAGGTCTGTATTGCATCGTTCGGGAGACATGCTCCATATTAAACCATCACACTAATCATGTTATACTGTTTTTTGTAAAGAGGTTTTTTTTTTAAATTTGCTCCAGGGAGTAAAAATCGAATTTTTATTAAGTATGTCAAACATATAGCATCTTTTTGCTCTTTACCTTTTGTTTAATAAATAGACTTTACAAATAAGTCAAATTTGTTTTGCTTCTGCCTCTTTCTTTGCCTGAACTTCATTATCCTTAATTTATGGGCGTGAGTATAAATAGTGATCCATATAAATAGTGATCCATTGCATGTAAAATAGATTGACCTTAATAGAAAAGTAGAACATGGTTGGAAATGTGGAATATTTCAAGAATTTTATGAAATTTAGAGGAATTTTTGAAGGATGATAATTTTTTTTTAAAGTTCTTATAAAAAGTTCATCGATAATGCTGATATATAAGGTTTCTAATTAAGATGAAAGTTCACTGAAATATCGTTTCAGATGGTATTAATTTATGTATCCAGAAATTACGATAAACGACATTGGAGATTATAAATTATATTTCCTAAAGACATTATTTAGAGGCTGGCCTACTTATGGGACTGAAGAAATCCTTTGAATATGCTTTCAAAGTATGATATAGTTTGAGGTCCATACAAGCCTTCCTAAATTAGATTAATCTTAATATAAAAAGAGACTTGGTCGGAAATGGGGAATGTTCCGACAAAGAACTAAAAAACAAAATCTTTTAATTAAATGTTAAAAATTGAAAGTGATGAATATAATTTGATACCATTTGCTAAGATTTTTGATGTGAAGAACAATAGGATAAAATAACTTAATTTTTTTCTCAGCTGCTTGTCATATTCTATTAAAAATTATTATTATTATTATTATTATCATTTACATTTAGAATTCAGAGAAGCAAATTTTGTGCTGATTATCCTTATTTATGTGATCGACCTATCAATGAGCAAGAATTTTGCAGCAAGCACCCCCATTTCTGTAAGGAGAACCCGAGATATCTGAAAGTAAGTTTGAACTTTAGCTTTAAATAAATTTTTGTTTAAATTTATGCATCAGACATTCAACTATCATTTTTTTTTAAACTTACCCTTCACTTAATTCAAAAAGATAATATTAACTTCAGTATGTTTCCGCCCATTATTCAGCGAAAAGATAAATATCCGGTTTAAATGTGGAAGTAGGAGAATCCATTTGTTTTAGGGGTGATAGTCAGACATATAAGGTGAAGAATGATATTGAAAGATTTTTTAAAAATATATAGAATATCATAAAATAAAAGAAAGCGGAAACATTCGATGGTAAAGTCATGAATTTTTGAGTCGTAAATAAATAAATAAGTCGAGGACTGGGATGTATTGACCATTTTCCTACGAGCAACCCAATACAAACTAGCCTTGGAGAAGGCATGTCGTGTGAATTGAATGGAGTGACAATCCTTCAATCTTTTGCTCGAAGTCCTCTGCAGTTATTTGAAGTGTTTCCATCTGCAATTTAATTCTCGCCCTGGACACAACAGTGAATGCAGCTTCTGAAATTTCCGGATAAGCTTTTAACAGAACTCAGCTCTTGCTGAGTACCAGAAAATTGTAATAAAAGGAGTTAATAATATAATAAATAAGTTATTGATGTGACCCGAATAAACATGATTTACATAAAATTTGAGATACTGCTTAAAAGCTATTGTACAAATTACAAAAAATAACAATCCACTCGTTCCGTTAAATTAAAAAAAAATATTTGAGGCTATAATTACTTTTAGGTACTATATAATAACAAAAGATAAAAGAATTTCAAATACTTGGTAGCTGCTGTGTACTTTTGACTATTATCGGACATAAAAACTTCTCAATAAAATATTTATATTTTGAATATCTTATCTGAATATTGTGTGCCTTTAACATCTCTAGTTTTTATATAATTTTTTTCTTATTTAATGCATTTTAATTTTTTTATTTTTCAATTTAACATTTCAATTTCATTTAAAGGGCATATATATATATATATATATATATATATATATAAATAATTATTTATATATTTTTATATATATATGTATATATAAAGAATTATTTTAATTTTTTACGAACATGCGAAATTGACAGCAAATATTTTTAAAAAAGCGTTCTAATTTTGGCCACGCTATTAGAATTATATGCACATTTTTTAAATAATTATATGCGTGTATTTTAAAGAGAGTTTTCTATTTGTATTTATTTTGGAAGTGATTTGGACTTCATGTTTTTTTAAGATTCCAAAGCTTCTATACTTCACCAGAAATCTAGAGTCGAAAATAAGAACAATTACCAATGATTTATTGCTAAATTTTAGCGAAGATCCGCTCAATTTATTCATTAAAACTGATAAGTATGTATGATTGTACGTATGTAAGTATTTTTTTCTTTTTAATAGTTTTTATTGTCACAAAACATTTTATTTAATTATGCTTCCTATTAGAATAAAAATATGATAAATAATGCTTTTAGAATAAAATATTATAAGCCATTTGCCCTAATTATAATCTATTTGTGAAGAAATGGAAGTAATAGTTATCAGGCAGAATATTTAAAAGTTTCCTTGCATAGCTCATCAGAAATTGCTAATCTGCATTGCACCTCTAATATCAAACAAGGCTTCTTTCTTAGCACGAAACACAATAAAAAAAAAATGCCGGTTCCTTGTAAATTCTGAATTCTGAATCTGAAAACTGTAGAGTGTATCTATTTTTTGGCACACGATACATGTAGAGTCGTTAGATCATTTGCCTTTATGTGAGAGACAATTACAATGGCTGACGTAATACAAAATTCCGTCATTTGTAGTTAGATGTTAGATGGTTCACTTTCATCAAGCAAAAGGGCAAAGTATTGCAAAATATTCACCATGAAAAATATGCTATTTATGGATGATTCCAATTCTTTTAAAATTTTGATTAATTTGACCAACCAGTATTCCAAAAGTATTCTACCATTCCTTTTCGGAAAAAGTTATTATTATTGAGCATCCCTCTGGAAATCTGCATTCTTTTAGCAGACAAACAGAGAATTAAAAAAATCGCATTCTTTTATGTATTTTTTTTTTTATAATTTGTATTTCTTTATGTATATATGTATCAACCTACGTCTTAAAAAAAACAAGTTTAGAAACAGAGGATTTCACTTGATACTTTCTAAAAATAGGGAATTAAATAAGGGAGCTCTGATTATACATTAGTTAGTAGTAGAATTTATTATGAAACAGCAGTAAATGTTAATAAAAAATAGAATTTGCGATGTTGAAATTTGTTTAAAACTACAGCATTTGTAAATTATTGACCCTTTTTGTGCCTAGTGAGATGAAAATTACATTAGTTCGAGATGCGAAAACATTCAATTTTGCAAAATGCTACTCGGCAAATCTTCACTTGAAAGAATAACATTGCGCCTGCAACGAAAGAAATAGGTAAGTACTTAAAAGTAAGTTAAAAAAAAAGTATGAAATATAAGCTTATCAGCTTATTATCACAATTATGTATAATTATCTTATCTCAATTAGGTGTGTTTCTTATTGTATGTTAGGTCTAATTAATTTTGTAAGTACAGTTAGGTGTAATTATTTTACCATCTTAATATCATGTAAGTCAATCAATTAACAGTAATTATCTTATTTCGATTAGGTATATCGTCGCCTATTGTTTTAATTGGGTATAATTATCTCAATTAGGAATAAATATCTTTCTATGTCAATTAACTATAATTATCTTATGATCCCAATTATGTGTTCTTTTTATTATCTCAGGAGTAATAAGCAATTATTTCCACTTCTAATTTCTTCCTAATTACATATAATATGAGGCAATCTTAGAGGCAATTTTAATAAAAATAATTGTATTAGTTAAAAAAGAATGTTAAAGGAAAATGCACTTTAAGTACTTAAAATTAAATTAAAAGGATCATCGAAGTTTCCTTAATAAATTATTAAAATGGGAATTCTTAACGGTTCTTGCTATCTTAGTAGAAGGTTAACGTTTAATAACTAATTCAGTAAATTTCTGTATCAAATTACCAACCATTATTTTGATGTTCATCCACTATTATAGTCTGTTTTTGTACCTCAATCATAAATCCAACATAATTTAAAGTATATGTCAAACTTTATCTTACAGATTTAGTAAAAAGAAGATTTGACCTTATATGAATTTATTCTAAACTCGAAAGAAGATGAGATATTTTTCCCTTGGTCTGTCATTCAGATGTATTTTGCTATTCATTCGCCGTTAGTACCTGTTAATCCTATAACACATGGAAAATCATTGAGAGCAGGATACGAGTATTACGTCATAGTACGGCTGGTAAGCTCATCAATTTATATATATAAAATTATTAATTTCATCAAAATTAAATTTATTTCCAAACATTTTCAATTTTTCAACAGTTTTTCCTTCTTTTTTTTACTGGAAGTTGGAAATTATGCCTCTAAAAATATACAAATAAGTGGAAAATCAAAATTAATGTGACAAATTTTGTGAAATGTTAACACACACATCTATATATATATATATATATAATAAGTAAGAATATGTAGAGTTTTCAACATGAAGAGAAATTAGCTTAGATTATATGTTGTATTTTTGAGACTATATGGATCACGTGCTCATGTGATGTATATATATCATTGCCATATAGTCTCAAAATACAGCATATAATCTAAACTAATTTTTCTTCATTTTGAAAATTCTTTGCATTCTTAATTTTATTCATTCAGCAAAAACTCTAGTATTATTACAGTTTGGTAGAAAATTGCCTTCAGAATCCCTCACCCCCCTCAAAACATCGAGGCTGGACCCATGTAATTTCTCAACAATACCCTAAATAGCGTACTCATGTAGTTTCGCAACATCTCTACGATTGTTGTACCCAGGACATTTTTTAACTCCTTTCTAAAGTTTATATTCTGGAAATTTCATAATCCAGACACAAAAAAGTTACATTCAGGTAATTTATGAAAATCACCAAATAAAATCTATCCAGTTAATTTCTCACAGTAATAAAAATCCTATTACTCCTGTAGTAATAAAAATCATATTCCTCCCAGAGTAATAAAAATCATATTCCTCCCACAGTAATAAAAATCTCATTCCTTCCATAGTAACAAAAATCCTATGCCTCCCACAGTTATAAAAATCATTCCCTTCCACAGTAACAAGAATCCTATGCCTCCCACAGTTATAAAAATCTCATTCCTTCCACAGTAACAAAAATCCTATGCCTCTCCCACAGTTATAAAAAATCATTCTTCCACAGTAACAAAAATCCTATGCCTCCCACAGTTATAAAAATCATTTCTTAATTCCCCAGTAACAAAAAATCCTATGCCTCCCACGGTTATAAAAATCTCATTCCTTCCACAGTAATAAAAATCCTATGCCTCATCCACAGTTAAAAAAGTTTTATCATTCAATTCCACAGTAACAAAAAATCCTATGCCTCCCACAGTTATAAAAATCATTCCTTCCACAGTAACAAATCCTATGCCTCCCACAGTTATAAAAATCATTCCTTCCATCAGTAACAAAAATCCTATGAATCCCACAGTTATAAAAATCATTCCTTCCACAGTAACAAAAATCCTATGCCTCCCACGGTTATAAAAATCTCATTCCTTCCATAGTAACAAAAAAAAATGCCTCCCACAGTTATAAAAATCATTTTTCTTCCCAGTAACAAAAATCCTATGCCTCCACGGTTATAAAAATCTCATTCCTTCCACAGACAATAAAAATCCTATGCCTCCCACAGTTAAAAAATATTTTTCCACAGTAACAAAAATCCTTTATCACCACTTTAAAAAATCATTCCTTTCAGTAACAAAATCCTATGCCTCCCACAGTTATAAAAATCATTCCTTCCACAGTAACAAAAATCCTATGAATCCCACAGTTATAAAAAAATCATTCCTTCCACAGTAACAAAAAATTTCTATGCCTCCCACGGTTATAAAAATCTCTGATTCCTTCCATAGTAACAAAAATCCTATGCCTCCCACAGTTATAAAAATCATTCATTCCACAGTAACAAGAATCCTATGCTCCCACAGTTATAAAAATCTAATTCTTTCCACAGTAACAAAATCCTCCCACAGTTATAAAAATCATTCTTTCCACAGTAACAAAAATCCTATGCCTCCCAGAGTTAAAAAATCTTTTCCCACAGTAACAAAAATCTATGCCTCCCACGTTATAAAAATCTCATTCCTTCCACATTTAAAAATCTATGCCTCCCACAGTTAAAAAATCATTCCTTCCACAGTAACAAAAATCCTATGCCTCCCACAGTTATAAAAATCATTCCTTCCACAGTAACAAAAATCCTATGCCTCCCAAGTTATAAAAATCATTCCTTCCACAGTAACAAAATCCTATGAATCACAGTTATAAAAATCATTCCTTCCACAGTAACAAAAATCCTATGCCTCCCATGGTTATAAAAATCTCATTCCTTCCACAGTAATAAAAAAATCCTATGCCTCCCACAGTTAAAAAAATCATTCCTTCCACAGTAACAAAAATCCTATGCCTCCCACAGTTATAAAAAAACATTCCTTCCACAAATAACAAAAATCTTCTTAAAAGCGTGTTCAGTTATAAAAATCTCATTCCTTCCACAGTAATAAAAACCTATGCCTCTCACTCAATGCTTGTACCCTCCGTACTACCAAGAACGGGTATGTGATATAGAGTTTTATTTTTACGTGATAAGAGTTTTTAACTGAACATTCACTCGACAACCCCACATACTCCCTTTTCTCTTTCTGCCTCTCCCATTATCGGTTCCGAAGTTTAGCGGGCAAAAAACCATGCAAAGTCAAAGTCTTAATGTAAGGTTCAACCCGTCCTTGAAAGGAGGATCTATCAACCTGGAACTCTTCTCCATTGACTATATTTTGTTTCGGGAAGACTTGGTGGATCCTTAATGATATTAAGTTGTTATTTCTATGAGATAACGGGATTTATTTAGTAAGAGATTTTACGGATTGGCTTTGGATTGGGTACAAATTGGATTTTTAAATTTTCGTATCGATTGGTCCTTATAAGATGGGACGATATATCATTAACATCGCCAGTTCTTAAGTTATAGAAGTTTCATTTCCAAAATCTTATTTTTATATAATAGATATATAAAAAGCGGAATTGTTTTTAGGAAGAAGAACATCTACTTCCAGATCCTTACAAAACCAACTGCACCGACTATATTGATGCGTGGAAGAAAAACAACATGACTGGACCACGTTCTCAAGAAGTAATGATGCTTTTATATAGAATAATGTCATTACTGAATGACAAAATAAATATAATATTGTTTTTATGTACATAAAATAAATAAAAATATATTTTCGTCTTCATATTTTGCAGATGTGCAGAGAACTATGTCGAATGGAATTTACAAAAATTTGTTATGGTTGTTATAAGCATCTAGTTATGTATGAAGAACCTGATAATTTTTGTTTTTAAAACGTGTAAGTTTAGAATAATTACATGTGATTTAAGTAGTTATTTTAAATACTGTAATTTTCAAGCATGCATTATTTAAGAAATTTTTAAGTAATGCCGTTTTGAAAATAGTTAATATTATAAGATGCTCTACAATACATAATAACATTACATAGAATTCATTCATGTAATATTAAATAGCAATTACAAGTTTCAATTATTAAGACATATATAATCAATTTATATATTAAGTACTATTGGTAAATGTTCATATTAATATTTATTATAAAATGTTCTAAATTATATCAATAACTTATCTATTCCGCTGCTGAAACTAATTTAAAACCATAAAACGTACCAAGTATGGCATTCAGAAACTGAATAAAAAAACCCAGTTAAGTACGTCTTTTTCAGGATGTCTTGACTCAGTCACATCTGTCTGCGCCAATGCGTCTATTGTCGCGATTACCTCTTACATTTTGCATACGACAAAAGCATTTGGATTAGTGCCATCCTCACTCTATCTGGAATTTCGTTGATTTTTTTTATAGAAATTTTTTTCAGCGATGTATGCGATTTTGAATCAGGATTCAATGAAACGTAGGGACGTATTTGGAGATTTCAGAACAGCACTGAGCTTTTCAGTAGAATGTATGGCTGATAAAAGTTATGGTCACAAGTTGCTAGATTCTTTTTTTTTTTTTAATTGAATCTATGACACCCTTAGAGCATGACGATACGACGATAATATTATATGTCTTGTTGTGTTTTGTCTAATTTCACGGATCATTTGACTGATAATGTTCTTGACCTCCCAGGACAATCATGTGTACTAATTTATGCCATGTTTAATAAACAATTCCATGGATAGCTTGATCTAGGTAGCACCAAATTTCTCCACATTTAGTGTTTAAGGAACAGGTTAATGATGTCAAAGCCAAACGGTATTTTAGGAAACCGATTGTTTATAATTCAATTTAAATCTTTCCTTAATACTTTTTTATACTGGTTAGTCGACTTGCTCCTGTGCACTAATTCGTTAAAAGTTTTTGTTATTGCTGTTGCCGTGTAGCAAACAACTAAGGATCTCTCCAGCAATTGAGTCTGAGTTTTGAATCTTTTATTTCTATGAAACTCGATGAACCTTTTTGGTTAAAATTGCAATAATAAAGAACACATAATGTAGTAATATATAGTGTATGAGGAAATTTTCTCTTATTGCATTGTTTCTCTGGGTCTTATTCACTTGGTTATAATATATTCTTTATGATTGCGTTTTAAAATGTACAATCATTTCTTTGCTGTTTGTTATTTCCATATCAAGGATACACTGATATGGGTCTGCATACGCTTTCCTTGGGGCCTATCTCATCACATTTAAAACATTTAAAATATATAATTAATATTTTTTAAAGATTTTGAGATTTTGATGGAAGATTAAAAACAGAGAGCATGATCTAGCTTTTGTTTAATATAAATATAAACATTTAAATATTGGAAAAAAATATTTATTGAATATTTAAATTATTCAATTATTTCTATTTTATTGGACTAGAAAATTATATCTTCTGTCAATAACGCGCTAGATTGGATGTAGTATCCGTTTCAATGCATTTTTTTATTTCCGTTATTTATTGGTCAATATGATATTATAAAATTTTACCCTTTCAGAATAGTTCTAAATAAAAATATAAGTAGTCGTTCCTAAATATTTATTTAAAATATACAAGCCTATATGTATCAATACGTAACATTAACAAAAAATATTTTTAGGTGTGAAATTAAAAATAAAAATAATTTGACTAGTCAATTTTGTGTTTGGTTGCTACAAAAAACTTATATTAATTGTATGTATTACCCTATCAATTTTTTTTTTTTTTTAAATTTTCATTATATTATATTGTTCATTTTTTATTATACATAGAGAAAAGAAATATATATATATGATTTTATGGAAATACTTTTTATTCATACTGTCAGTAACAAGTTGTAATGATGCATACGGTTCCCCTGCTTTCATTCCATCCATGGCTTTTTGCAGTACATCAGATAATTATTTCTTTATACATTTCTGTTAAGACTAATTCTTCAAACAATAATGAATTTTATGTATTTAACATTGAATCTCAGTATAATCTGAATATTTCTTTTCTTTATAATCCTCATCAAGCAATTCAACTTTTTAGTAGTATATCATAGAACAAGATTAGGATCTATTTATTTAGATTTTTATTGAAACTTTAATATATGGAGTAAGTAAAAAATGACTTTACCATTGCAGAGAACTGTAATGTGGTTTACTGTTCCAAACGAAACAAAATATAAACAACAACGATTTCAGATTATTCGTTTTTAAATTAAAATTTCCAGTGCTAAAATTCAACACTGGTAGACGCAGATCATTAATTATGTCCATTCAAATTGTTTAGAACAGTGGAATTATTGTTTGGTTATATGGAAAAGTCGAACGGTTTTCAGGTCATCAAAAGTTTTCTAGTAAAATTATTTTATCAGAGATATGTTGAATCTAAAGTAATCCGCCATAAAGAAAGCTTATAAACAACTGCAATTAGAATAATTACTCTTTCTGTCGTTATCATAAGATGCTAAATATTGTGTAATACCAGAATTGCCTTCCAATTCAAAATGAATATGTTAATTTTTATGCATAATATATTCGACTCTGCACATTATTCTATTCTTTCCAAAGTATTACTGAGATGCACAGGTAATTAGCCAAACACTTGTTCATCTTCCTCGTCTGAGACTGATGCGATTTCTAATTTAAAAATTTCCTAAAAAAGACTATGCCAATCGTAAATATTGTACCCAATTAAAATTTGAAAGCATGTTAATAAAGCAGATATTTGAAAAAAATATGGTGTTTCCTTGGAAAAACCTTTAGTGTAGAAAGTACTGAAGTTTTAATTCCAATCGAAGCAGATAATTTTTGCAACTCGATTTTAAACATTAAAATAATGAATAAAGTAAATTATTTATAAGATATTATAAAAATATATATAAAAATATATATAATGTATATATATATATATATATATATATATATATATATAATTATACAAATAAGTATAAATAATATAAATACAACAATTATATATAAAATATAAAGCATATAAATAAAAATAATATATATATATAATTTTAAAATAAGAATTTATATTATAAAAAATTTATATAATAATTAATATTATACATAATATGAATAATACAAAGTTCGGTTTTAAACATATAGGTAATGAAAAAGTATAATATAAAATAAATGTAATAATATTATGTATAACATAAATAATATAATGCGTAATATAAAATTCAATTCCATAGAGAATAAAACAGACACTATTCACACCTGCAAATGGCTATGATAAATTTGAAGCTTACTATGTTTTATAGTGTACTTCAACATTATAATGTTGTGTCAATATATATATATATATATATATATATATAGTACATTTATAAATTTTATTCCAGAAACGTCTTTGACCGTCTCCGCATTCTTAGAAAAAGTCCATGACTATCACTTAAACTAGTGAAAGAGATTTGTGAGATAGAATAGTTAAAGAATCTCTGGGGGAAAAACTATTGTTTATATTGTAGTTTAGAAAAATATGGTTTCAAAACTTATACGTTCAATAGAGTTCATTT
Organism: Caerostris extrusa; assembly: GCA_021605095.1. Taxonomy (NCBI): domain Eukaryota; kingdom Metazoa; phylum Arthropoda; class Arachnida; order Araneae; family Araneidae; genus Caerostris; species Caerostris extrusa. The sequence goes on along the minus strand of BPLR01010534.1, from coordinate 39,397 downwards.
ATCCTGAAAAGAAACTGACACATATTTGATATGGATCCAATCATCCAGGGAAATTAAATATCGGAAATAATTACCTTGGGAAGGTACGGTCGAATTCAATGATATAGGTAGTTATCTCCAAGTTAATAAACTGTAACAACATCCATGATTTCCTGAGTATACTTCATTTATTTTTCAGTCTGATACATTACGTTTTCGCTTCTATATTTTGTATGATATCGTGGAGTACTGGATATATATATATATATAAATTTTTTAAATTTAGCACGTTCCATTTGTGAGGATGAAAATAAAGAAACACAGACTTATTTACGCTGTAAAAGGATTGCAAAACCCGATTGCTTGTAAGTTAAAATTTTATTGACTTTTTAATTCCTCTTTTTAACACTCTAAAAATAATTTATTGATAAATTTGATTGTTTCACTTATACATATAAAAATATATAAGATATTTGATAGGGTTTTTTCTTTTGTATATTAAAATAATATACATTTTTATTAAATTAATTAGAAATTATTTTTAATAATTTTTATAATTTGATAGAGACGAAAAACTCCATGGAAAAAATACAATTTGGTGATTCATCATATTAGCGTAAAAATGTAGTAACTTTATAACAATTCTATGTATTTTATATATATATTGTAGTACGTCGACATCAATGAATACGTACTTACGTGTGGTTGATTTTCTCCTCCCACGTAATCCAGTCCAAGCGAATTATTCCATCCACACCGGGAGATATAAGAAAATCTCAGTACATGAAGCGTGAGGAATTTTTCCATCCTCAATCTGATTGCAGCTGCATAAGTCGTTTAAGTCAAGTGAAGTTCCAATTGCTTTTGCTAGGTGGCTAGATTATTGGAACCCCCATTATTTCAGTCCCATCTATGAAAGAGACGGATTTGGATTCAATGGTGGATTCAATGTTTCTGTGTGGAAAGATATCGCTTTGGATGGCAGCATTGACCTGTATAAAATCCTTTGATAAATCTTTAGCAAAACTTCAAGCTCAGCATTGTTTGTCATTATCAGTATCTTTATAGAATCTCTGTATCGTAGTATCTATACACGTAGTCTCGTGTAATAAACAAGTTATCATATTTCTCCTGAAGCAATTGCAATTTTATCTTTTTATCTGCTTGGTAGTTTTATTATTAGTATGCTAGATAAGAGCAACATAAAACTCTACAGATTATCGATGGCTGATTTTTATCAATAATATATAGTTTCTTTTTAAACTTGATGAATTTTTATTAGGATCTGGAGGTAACTTGATAGTCATCACAAACTAAACTTCCAAAATATACTTACCCCACACAAGCAATATTTTCTAAAGAACTATAGTCTACAACAGTCGGTTGGTGTTAGCGTATGGAATATTAGCAGTCTAGCAGTAAATGTATGAGATCTAGCTATGCCAGAGATTCCAGATACAATATTTATCAGAATAAAATTTTGTCTAATGTTTCATGGTTTTCCTATTCTCGCACATATCCTTTATCAAAAATGTTTAAAATCTGTTAGTCAGCTGTTGTCTTGTTTTGATATCCAACAAATGGAACACACCATCTGTTTGAATTAATGCAATGTCAAAGTTATGGTGGACTCCATACTGGACTGCATTGCAATATACTCCATGGCACGATTAGATACACATTATACAAACGGGGATTCGTAAAAGAATATAAAATATGATATTGATTTCCTATCAGTTTATATTGCATTATACATTGCAATGCCAGCTAAAAAAGGTGACTAGTCTGAGTGCCACAAATCCATATCTGTAATGTTCGTAATCAGCTTCGGTGCTTGCTCTTATGAATTATGAGTATCATTAAATTAATGTTATTTCATTTTAATTTGTTTATTTAATTGGCGAGGAATCTATCTTACTATTTAGTTTTTAACATAACACATAAAACATAATTTTTTTCTATACATTTTCCATTGCAAACATCAAAGAATAAGTAGCAAAATATCTATTAAAACATGTATAAAATATAGGAACTGTAGCTTTAAAATAATTTGTGAAATACAATTTTAAAATAAATACATAGAAATAGACAATTACATATGTAATGAGGATTACTATTGTGACAGTTTTATGCATAATTTTATTTTTTAGACTTTATAGGAGCAGATATTGAAATCTTTATTAATGTTAAAAAAAACGAGATTAAATAAAAGTATTTAAGTCCGCCAAACTAGAGCACTTATTAAATCATCCTCAAGTTAAATGAAAATTAGCTGATTTAGAAGTATTCAATAAGCTTGAAAAGTGACCTAGTCTGATTTAAAATGCACGTAATTACCGCGAAGGAATATTCAAGTTATAATGGCATGAGTTGCAGTCGTTACTTTCCTAAAGAGACTTAATGGAGATTGAAAGAGTGTCTACAGATCTCATATCGATAGCATGATTACCTGGTGAGAGATTTTCGTGCTTTCTTCTATCTAATATGAAAATGTGAGGCATTAGTACTAAACATCTATTAAATGACACCACTCTGTCCACCATCTTTAAGCTCGACTCCTGACGGTGGCATGGATGTTTGTTAGTTGTCTAATTACCCCAAAGTCTACAGAAAATGATCGTAGAGTGATAAACCAAACCAAACACTCCTTCATCCTTAAAGTTAGTAAAGCGTTCCAAGATGTAAAAAAAAAAAAGCTTAAAATAAAATTATGTAACTGATTAGCATAATTCACTACTTTTTCACAAAATTGATAAATTTAATGTTTGATATAAAATCAAATTTTTTTCTTTCATTTATTTTTTTTTATATATGCTAGAAACTAAAATATCACTATTCAGTAGAAGAAAGACCCTATGAACCACTTATGGTATGGATATTTTAATATTTTTGTTTATAGTAATAAATGCATTCATAATTTATTATCTTATAAATGCAGCCATTAAGATGATCTAAAATATTAGCATTTAGTATATATATATATATATATATAATATTTATAAATTATATAAAAACTAATATAGTGTTATACAAAATTAACATTTTTTATAATATTAAATAATTAAATATTTTTTTTTATTTGCTTGCGAATTTTTTTTATAAATCAACCAAAAGTATATTAAATGAAAAATTCATGCTTTTTTCCTTCATAGCCTTCCTAATATGGAATTACTTTTTCAAATAATCTAGCAACGAATTTTTTATCATTTTGTGTTTGTTTAACGTTTTTGCATGTTTATCCTGCGTCATTTTAGTATAGCATAATTTTCAACCGGTTAATGTTATATGAATATAGTTCATGTTATGAAGAAAGGTGAATTGGTGAAAAATGTTATTTTTATTTATTTATTCCTGTTTTTTTTCAGCTGGAGAGATTTAAAGATACAAGGTATGTTCTTCAAAGATATTTTATTTTATAGAGAAAAAAAATCCATGAAATATCATTTTCATTTTATAGGTTTATTAAGTTAATCTTTGTTTCTGTTTTATTGATAGAAATATTTTTTATGCTTATACTACTGTGCCCAAAAAGTAAGACCAATTATTTTTTTTCAAAAACTCTTTATTTATTCTTCCAAATTTATTTCATCGTCTTCAAAGTAATTGCCTCCTGACACAATGCACTTATGCCAACTTTTTTCCAATCCTCAATGCATGCTAAAAAGTCATCGGCTGGGATGGCCTTCGGTATCAATCGATATTTGACGCATTTGAGGCCCAAAATAGAATTGACCGATCTTTTGAAATTCCAACATCAGCAGAAAGGTCTCTAATTTGTAAATAGACGGTTTGCAAGCACCAAATCTTTAATTTTTGGATTTGAGCTTTGTCGGTTGAGGTTGATGGCCGACCAGAAGACCCTTCGTCTTCAACGCGTTCTCTGCCTTCTTTGAGCAGTTTAAATCCTTTCTAAGCATTTCTTTCCGATATAGGAATGCTCACCGAATGCCTTCTGTAACATTCTATGCGTTTCAGCAAACAAAATTTAATGCAAGTTCTTTGCTCAATTTATTCAGGCATTTCAAAAATCGCCGGATTCAGTTTTAGCGTCTCACAAAGCCAATCATTACTCAAACACTAATGAATATTTTGACGTCAAATGTCAAACAGATGTCGAGGAGGTGCCAGTAACCCAAAAAAGAAAGAAAAATTGAAATTCCATAAGCCCCGGAATTTTAAATTGAAAATTGGTTTTACTTTTTGGACACAGTAGTACAACACAGAAAAAGTTGAATTTCTGAATATTCTCGTCTTTTAACTTCAACGACGAATTCCTTTCCCTGTCTACACCCAATTCCTGTGGTTTTTGTTAATCAGGGGCTTCAGTAAATAATGCTAATGGAGTAGCTCCGATGGATAGTAGTGAATGATGTTGCCATGAACCAAAAAATGTTTTAACACAAATATTTTCAAGCAGTAACAAAATATTTTCATTTTTTTTGTTTAATCGTATGCACTTAATATAATGCTTTTGAATGCATTTTTTGTTGATTTTCTATTAGGTCTTAACATAGCTTTGACTTATATTGAAATAAGGCTACTTATTGCCATTAGGCTTAATTGCCATGAGTGAAAATATTTAGTTTCCTTTTCTCCAACAAAGAGACTTGTTTGTTGAATGTTTGACCTTCAATTCTTATATTGCAAATTCTACTCCCAGTTAGTGTAACTGTTTTGTTTTAAAAAAATAAATCCATACATGTATATCGTTTTGAATTTAAAGTAATTCGAATGCAGCAAACATTGCTACTTTGTCACCAATAAGAATTTTACCAATTGGAACTGTCAGCCCAATCTAAGAATTCCCCCAAAAGTTTGAACTATATAAAATATTAAACATATGGGGATTTTGCATTAACTATACAATACATCAGTGAGGGGTGTCTAAATACTTATAATGGTTGCAAATAATTCAACATTTACCATCCGCATATTGACAATGTCCAATGGCACATTGCCATTATCGTCTAAAGCAACCTATTCCTAATAATAATAATAATAAACCATATTTAGCAATTTCAATGGGAAAATGATTAACAATTAAAGAATTTATTCGTTTTATTTTGCTGTTTGTTGCGGCTAATATTGCTCATGTATTCATTTCTTCAAATGCTATAAACCTGCGGAAAAAAATTTAATGGAATGACGAAAAAAAAAAATTGTCAGTAATTAAAAATGCACATTTTGAAGCTTACAATGTTGCGGTGGTGATTTATTATTGTTACCTTGTTAATCAAAATAACCTTAGTAAAAGGAAAATTCAACGTTATGTACCGCAATAACCAATAAAGGCGAAATTAATATAAACATCATATGAAATCCATGAGACCATCATACTGAAAGATTGATTTACAACAATTTGAGCAAACCATATCATGCAAATCTGATTAGGCATATATAAAATCTAAATTATCACATTACTGCCAGTAAATTAATAATCACAGGTTAATGAATGCAGATGCCAGACTTGTTATCATTCCGGCAACAATCAATATAATCATAAAATATAAGATGAGCAAAAGTTAGAAGTGTTGTTATACGTATAGAAATGAAAATATACTTCAAAATAATTGTATCGGTAAAAATATAATTTGGAAGTAGGGAGTAGTGATTTTTGTATAATGAAATTAATTGTTATGCGTGTAGAACTCCAAAATTAATTGAAAATAATTAAATGAAATCTTCAACTGTCACATAATTTATTGTATCTTGAAAAGGCAATTTTTGTACATCTTATATACATACAAAATAAATTTACAAAGTCTTGTAAGAAACAGTTCTCCTATGGATTAGGCGGCCTGATGACCAATTGGCTAGCTCTCTGGCCTTTGGTACATAGGCCTCAGGTTCGAATTCTAGCAGTGGCATGGATGTGTGTTAGTGGTTCGAATCCACTTTAAACTGTAGGTCCCTGTCTATTTAGCCCAAAGTGTACACAAAATGACCATAGAGCGACAAACCAAATTAAACCTAAAGGTTAAGTAGCTTCTTTGCTGCCTGCGAAGGGCCGAATATCCTCCCTATTGTCAGGACTGTTGACTCTGTCTCTCCAACACTTCTTTTTAGTCTTTTAGTTTCTGTATATATAGGAGAACCAGTCCCACCGAAATCCTCCATTTAATCATATAATGGCAGTTAACACCTTGATTTTTCCTATTCCTTACTTTCTCTCCAAGTTGGGTCTGCCTGATTGATCCAGCTTTTCCAAGAAAATGTCCTAGTGCTTTTCCAAGTAATGTTCATTTTTGGGGTCCTTTTTTGCTATATAATTCAAGTGGGAATCCATGGTTTGGTAAATATGAAACCGTTCACTTCGGAAAAACGCATACCCGCCAGAGCAATAATGGTTATTCTAAATGAATAAATTAAAAAAAAAATTGGAAGCCAGTAATTGCCTTCTGACAACACAAAAATGTTTGGAGAGAGCTCTACATACTATACAGCTTTCATGTTAACAATACAAATCAATGTAAATTATGAGAATATTGAGACCGTAATAATAAAAAAATAAAATTATTTTAAAATTATTTTAGCAAGAATTACATAGCAAATATTACTTATAGCGTGGAATATTACTTATAGCGTGGAATATTACTTATAGCGTGGAATATTACTTATAAGCGTGGAATAGTGAAGATATCATAGAACTTTTTATATGACAAATTATAAAGATTAATCCCTTTTTAATAATAAATTATCATGTACCATCATAAATTTAATATAATAAAAAAAAAATAATACCTGGGATTAAATTATTATAAATTGTAATTCTTAGGCAATTGGTGTTTTTTTAACCTTCTTAAACCAGCAATCTCGAAGATTTCCGTACCTTTTTTTTATACCAATAATCTAGATTAAGTTTTCCTTTTTTTCTTCATCTTCTTTATAAATGATACTGCGATTTTCTCTTGATTGGATGGACTGTATCCTTCAAATGATAATGGGGGCAAGCTGAACCCTGATGATCTTGTTCCGTTGCAATAGACCAAACGAGTGGGAATCGTTTTTCTTTTTCTAAATCCTTTTACATCTTGGTTAATCGTGGAACGATACCATAGATATTCAATTGTTGCTGATGGGAAAAGTGCGATTGATTGAGTTGATCAATAATTTGTTGGATAGCTGTTGCTCATAGGTAATTAGCTTCATATTTGTATTTGGATATTCTTACCATTAATTATGTGGTTTCTCCTTTTGAAACATACATTTCTTTTCCTACTGCAACTATTGAATGATTTTTAGCAAAATCCTGTCTAATTAGATCTTCATCAGTAGCAGTCACTAAATCCTTAATAATATTCAAAGCTTGTGCTGCAAGCACCTGAAATAGGTTGTGTGGGAGTTTGTTATTTCACAGAAGTAGCAGCTTGATGTTGAATTTCAATTGGAGTTGGATGGAGAAAGAGAGAGAGAGAGATAACCTGTAAGATCTGCACTATTGCAGCGCCATCTTTTACGACTTCGCCATTAAAGATTAGGGAATAAGAGGAAGTGGTCTTTGTCCAATAAAGTTAGTTGTTCTTCATGTGGAACTCCAAAATTAATTGGAAAATTATTAAATGAAACTCTTAGCTGCCCATAATTTGAATTTCGAAAAGACAGCACGACACAATTTGTGCATGTTATACATAAAAACAAACACACGGAATATATCTACAAAGTCCTGTTAAACAAATTCTCCTAAGGATTGGTACCCTCTCTGATGCCTGCAAAGGACTGCAGCTGTAATCATGATGTAATTTTCAAAGATGATATTTTATGTTTGCTAAATTCCTTTTTCCAAAATCAATATAAGTTCTTACAATCACAATAAAATATAGTGGTAAAACAACTTATTTCTGAACGTTACAATGTTCAGTAATCCAAAGAATTTTCTGTTCTCTAATTTCTTCCAGGTAATTTTTATTTGATACACAATTGTTTTTCTATATTTTCCATTTTCCATAGTCTAATCATTTTGAGAGTCAATCAATGCAAATTTCTATGATGATAGTAATGATTATTTGTTAGACTGTCTCTAATTTTTCGTGAAAGAAGAGTTGTAATTGTCACAAAAAGTTGTTGTTCATTGACTTTTTATCCAATATAATTTAGAAACGAACACACCTGTAGATAGAATTCTTAACATACCTGGAATAGAATTCTTAATCGAATCTCTTAGATTCGATTAAGATTCTTCTTCACCTTCCTGGAACTCAAACAAGAGGCTTTTGGTATACAATTTTAATGTGTTCCTCCTAGCGTAGAAGTAAGTTAGGCATGGCAATTGGTCGGTAACCACCACGCCCCTTCCTGCTTTACCTATGTATTAAAATTTATTTTCAAATGTTCCTTGTATAAAATTAAGTATTCGCTATTGAAGTATCTTAATTAATCTTAATCCGCTTCCATATTTTATACAGACTTGATATTGAAATATAAGTTGCCTATTTTTTGAACTCGCTCTTTAAAAATTTGCTACAGTGAAATGAATGTAGTTGGTTTCGAATGTTCAATTGTTACCCAGTTTGAGCAGCAGAAAGTGAAAACATGCAGTTGAAAGATCTCGTTAGGTGGAGGTGGTTTTTTTTTTTTTTTTTTTTTTTTTTTTTTTTTTTTGTAATATAAAGATAAACATTAAAAATTATTGAAAAAAAATAGCACGATAAACAGGCAGCCAAAATAAATTTAAATAAAAATCATAATTTTTTATTTTTAGGAATAAAAATTCATATTCGAGTCACTATGGATCCTGAAGTCACTATCACGTCACATACTGCTTTGTACAATGTAAGTAGTTTAAATATTTGGTAACTGTTATTGTTATTTTTTGAAACCCCTGTTAAAGAGTAATATCTAATTGAGAATCCCACATTAAATCTTTAGTTAAGCTAATATTAGTATTTGGCTGTACGATAAATGGAAGTCTCCATATATGGCATATAGCCCGAAATACATGACAGATTGTTGTTGACTGCTGTTGCTCCATGACGTAAAATAAATAAAAAGAAAACGTTTCACTAAATTTCACACAAAATTTTATTAATAAATGGAAGCTCACCAAAGTTAAAATCTGATCAAATTAAAAACATTCCATGAAATTTTATTCTATTTGTTTGCATATACAAATATTTATGTGATTTCTGCAAATTAAAAACTAAAAATTGCTGAAGTGTCATTTGAAAAATTCCATGAAATTTTTATTTCAGTTTTAATTTATATTCAAATATTTAGATGATTTTCCTACAAACTAAAGGCAAAAAACCGCTGTAACGAGAGTAATTCACATAAGGATCTGTTTTGGTTGTCCAACTACATTATATTAAAATTAAGTCTGTTAAAGCAAGAAATTCAGAAATTGTCAGCGATCGTAGAAATTTAGTGGCCTCTGTAGGAATTTCTGTATGGAGACAAAAGAAGAAACTACGATATATTGAGCGAGAATAATAACTTTATTTATATGCTAATGTTAGTTTCATTTTTATAGGAGAAACTCGAAATTATAATATAGCGTATTTTAAACTACGACATATAGTTTTAATTAACTAAACGATGAGCAGATAACTCTTATCGAGCGTATATTAATTGAAGTTTTTGATAACATCAAAGACATAAATCTCAAATTCCTTCTTGTGTGTAAAAAAATAATCAAATATTGTTTTATACCCTCCCCCAATTCTAACTTTCCATCCAAATGAAAATTTAGAATGCTACAAAATTCACTATTTTTATTTCTTTTATATGATTTGAGTATGCAGTTCAGGCTTTTTCGCAACTGTGTCTTCCAATTTCTTTTGTACTTTTTGTTATTTCTTCTGTGAAAAACTTTTTGTAAAAATACATGTCTGAATGCACGCAGTAATGAGGTGTAGCATACCGAAAATATTGCATCGGTCTCAGAAAAAATTAATTTTTTAATAAATTAATCAAAGTGTGTATTAAAAACACTAATTAACAATTAATTTATGTATTTAGCTTCATACTTAGTCAAGGGTTCTTAACTTATATTCAAATCGTGGTACCCTTTTAAGAGAATAAGAATTTTCACGGCACCTTAATAATATATATATGTATATATACTAACCCGTGAAAACGCAACTCTTTTCTTTTAAAAAACCGAAAAAGATGATAAACGACAAAAGAAAATAGTATAAAAGAAATATTTTTTAGAACAGCATTGAGTGAGGTGGCAAGGGTTCAATGCATCGTGAATCATGTTGTTGGCTTGAATTTTTATCGCCGATCGCCCTTTCATGCTCCTTTTCTTAAGAAAAATGATTATTAATCTCCAACGATGTAAATGGACTACGACATATGGGGAGTAGATTGATTTTTGATGAACGACCTTGACACTATTTTCCTTGCTTAAGTAGCAGATTAGAATATTAGAGATTACGAGATGCTCAGTCACCCCACTTCTTTCTATGTAGTCTTATTTTTCCATACAGATAATATTTCGAAATTTGTTTCATATGATACTGCAAAATGCAGTACTCACATTTCTTTCATTCGTTTTGAGTTTATGTGTTTTTACTACCGCATCTTCCAAATTTTTAAATTTTTTTCACTGAGAAATTTGAATGTGTGCAACAAGGAGGAGCAGCGTCCCAAGAACTACTGTATTAATTTCTGAAAACACTAATAGTTTTTTAAAATATAAATTAATAAATACATCTACCGAAAACAGTAATTCACAATAAACTATATTTAAATTAATAATAAACTATATTAATGAATAATTTAAATAGTTGACAATAAATTATATTAATAATTAATTTTTATTTCTGCTTAAATAATCAATTTAATGAATAGTTCTACTAAAAGAACTGTTTTCAGAGATAAAGTTTTCCAAAATATTGGCTTCAGCTGGGATTTTCACACCCACCCACACCCACACACATACACCCACCCATCCCACACACAATATCTGCCGTCTGCGAAACATTTTCTTCTTTTTTTTCAAATAACTATCACTTGTTCATTATTATTAATTATGTTGCCATCTCTTTTAGGTTTTTATCAATTCCTCTGGGGCATTTGCAAAAAAGCATTTTGAATTTGGAATCCCTTTGCTTTTGGCTTCCTTTCCTATTGGCTGGCTATAAGAAATTTATGTATAAATTTTAGATGAAAGATTGATTATCCTATTTATGTGTAGATTTATTCTTGATGTAAATTTCTCACTGATAAAAATAGACGCTGCAGAAGCAAAGAATTGTGGAGGAAAAACTGCTACAATGAGGCCAGTTTTTTTTTTTTTTTTTTTTGATGGTCTACGAATGTCGACCTTGAAGAATATGCAATAATGATCTGTAAATAAAAATGCTTTTGTGTTGTAATTTTGGGTCCCTTGCTACCCATCTTGTAGTTAATCATGTAATTTGAGTTTTGTAAAAAAAAAAAAAAAAAAAGTTTAATATTTATAACAAATTGAAATATATTATTCGATGCATGCGAACTTTTAATTTGGAAAAATATTTTGCAGATTGATGACATCTTCAGCCACATCGGAGGTTTGATTGGCTGTTGGCTTGGTATATCAGTGTGGGCATTTGTTGAAATCACCGAAACTACTTTCCTGGCCACATGTCAGCTGATACAGAAACTAAAAGAAATTTCGAAAATCATTCAGAAATAATAAAAATGCTGTTGGACATATACTACACTATTAGTGATTTTTGGAAAAGCATTTGTGTCTTGTTATGAATATTAGACAGTATAGCTTTCAATTTTCATAGCTGTTAATAGTAAAAAGCACTACTGTATCAATGATTTATGCAAACAAATGTAAAAATTCTTATTTCAATCATTAAATATTTCAAGATACATGTAAAATTAAAATACAAAATGTTTAACCTAAATAAAATATAGGCAATTCATCGGTTGTGATGTATAAATTTTGAATATAATTTATAGTTTTCGCATTCGTTCAATCAATTTGTTGAAATGCAGTTTTTATAACAATAGAGTAATAAAGAAATTTTTTTTTTTTTTTGAAATTTTATAACTCTCATTGTAATAATATTGGCACTTAAATTATTTTTGAAAGATAATAATTTTTTTTAAGTAATAAAAAAAAATCATTGGATTATCATATGATGAAAACGAGAAGCCTCAAAGTATATAATAAATTGTTATTGAAAATATTTTTATATAACACATTTCTGATCAGGATAATATTAGAAATATAAGTATAAATACGACAAACATGGAACGAACAGAAAAATGGATCGAGATAATAATAAAAATGATTGTACTCAAGGCATTATTTGTTTGTCTGTTACATTTGTTGACATTATTTGTAAAAATTATTTGTTTTTTTATAGATTACTCCCTAATTCTAACTTAAATTAATTTTATCATTTTTCAAAATACATTTAAATCCATGCATTTAATTAAATAATATCTAAAATAAATATGTCTCTAATTTGAGATTATTAAAAGTTAAATTACAAATTATTTTAATATATTCGATACATAAAATTATAATCTAGTAATATAGATGTAAACATTTTTTCTAACATTAATAGAAATTATTTTATACATGTAGAATTAAGGAATAGTTTAATTTGCAAAAATCAATTTTGTAATTTGGTGGTTCAATGTGAAGAATTCAATATTTTAAAGAACAAATTTGTTGCCACTTTATGAATGATAGGCTTGCAATCAAATTCAAGACATAATATTTTAGAAAGATAGCCGCATTTCATTATTTAAATATTTTTTTATTCTAATAATATACATGTAAAAAGCTTTGTAATATTAATAGAAATTATTGTATACATTAAGAATGAAGGAAGAATTTAACATTCAAAAAATCAATTTTGAGAATGTAAAGAATCAATTTTGAAAGAATCAAAAAGAAAATCAAAATCAATTTTGATTCAATGTAAAGAAATCAATCTTTTAAAGAACAACTTTGTTGCGATTTATATGAATGGAGGGCCTTGCAATCGAATTCAAGACATAATATTTGAGAAAGTTATCCCCATTTCCTCTGTGCTGTGCTCGCCCAACCCTTTCTGGAGGAGCAAATAGCGGCCGATCATCCAGCGTGGAGTGCTCTCTGCTTGCCCAGCCATCTCCACGGCAAACACAAAAGATCTTCCACAGTGTATTACAGCAGGCCGAATAGATTGAGGCGCCATCATTATCTATTAAACGCTGGGAGTGGATGGGAAATCTACCGAAACACATTACCTGGTTTGGAGATGACCCAGCGCTTCCCAGAAGCATAAATGCTCTTTTTTATTGGTTAAGATTTTTTCTTGTTATTTTCCTTTCTTTCTTTTCTTTTGAAGATATAAAACGCCTAAGAAAATTCAGAGGAACGATTTTTTTTAAGATTCGACAGCAGGTGTGGTTTCGCTTATGCTGCACCTGAAAGATAATTTTGCTTTTGAAATGTTTTTGTACATAAAGGAAAAAACACAGTTGCTTATTTATTAACACTATGATAAAAATCGTAAGTATAAGAATCATAGTATAGAGATAAATACACAATATGAAATAATAATTAATCAATAATTAATAATGAATCAATTATTATTAATAACAAGGAATCAGTTAATAATAATAATGATTAATCAATTAATAATAATAATAATTGACCTATTCCTAATTTTGAGGTATCCTGATGTCCATTTGGTTACCGCTCTGGTCTTTGGTACATCAGGTTGGAATCCTGCAGGTAGCATGGATGTTTGTTAGTGATTTAGAATCACCATTAAACTGTAGATCCCCGTTTATTTAGCGTAAAGTGTGTACAAAATGACCATTGAGCGACAAACCAAACCAAGTTCTGAATTTGAATCTTTGTTGAAAATACTTCTTGTGATAGACAAATTAATTATTTAATAGGGAGAATAATTAATCAGGAAATGATTTTTCTTTGTTGATGTCGAGAATGGAAATTATGTGCATGCTATCACATAAAGCCATTATGTGTTATCACATAAAGCCAGACCAAGTGGGATAAGAAACAAACAGTTTCTTATCCCACTTGGTAGACAGCAACATCTAGACCAAGTCTAAGAACCCCTGTGTGCTCATGGAAAGAGGGAAAAGGACAGCCTTTGTTGTGGTGGGGGACCTGTAGGTAGAAGACCGATTTGGATAAGCTATTATGTAACAGCGTGTATATTTCATTTTCCATTTTTTGAAATTTTTAAAAATAGAGAAGAATTGTGTTTCATTATCTAAAATGGGAAAGCAGATTTAATAAATAAATAAAAGCAATGAAATAATAATACATAACTTAATTCTAGTTTGCACTAATTGTTTATTAATAATTTGAGATTATTAAAAGCTAAATTAGGAATTATTTAAATATTTCTGTACAGAAAATTATAATGTAATGATATAGCCGTAAAAAGTTTCGTAATATTAATAGAAAATATTTTATACATAAAAAATTAAGGAAGAATTTAATTTTCAAACAATCAATTTGTCTCTTATTATTTATTTTTAATCTTTTTTTTTTATTATTTGCTTATACAAACTCTTTTTACATTCATACTCGTAGGCTGATTGGTTGGAGTCAGCTTTTTACACACACAGCCCGGGAGTGGCGTCATGGCCATTTGGCTAGCGTTCTGGCCTTCGGTATCACAGACTTCAGGTTTGAATGGATGTTTGTGAGCGGTTCAGAATCAACGTTAAACTGTTGATCTCGGTTTAATTAGCCTAAAGTGTGCACAAAAATGATTGTTGAGCGACAAATCAAACCAAGTTCTGAATTTGAATCTTTGTTGAAAATATTTCTTGTGATAGACAAATTTAATTATTTAATTGAAAGAATAATTATTCGAGAAGTATTTTTCTTCTATTGATGTCGAGAATGGAAACTATGTAAAAGTTATCACATAAAGCCATTATATGTTTGTTCGTTTCTTATCCTACTTGGTAGACAGCAACATTTAGACCAAGTCGAATAATCCGTGTGGTCTCATGGAAGGAGGGGAAAGAGCAGCCGTTGTTGTGACGGAACACCCGTAGGTAGAAGTCCGATTTGGCTGAGCCATTTTATAATAATATGTATATTGCGTTTTTCCTTTTCGAAAATTTTAATAAATATTGAAAAATTGTTTTCGTTATCTAAAATGAGAAAGCAGATTTAATAATTAAATAAAAGCAATGCAAAAAATAAAATCAATAAAATCAATGAAATAATAATAAATCAATCCATTCTCGTTTTTACTAATTATTTATTAATAATTTGAGATTATTAAAAGCTAAATTAGAAATTATTTAAATATTTTCTGCACAGAATATTATAATGTAATAGTTTACATGTAAAGAAGTTTTGTAATATTAATAGAAATTTTATATATTAAGAATTATAAAAGAATTTGATATTCAAAAAAATTAATATTGAAATTCTTAAGATTTAGTCTAAAAATTCAATCTTTTAAAGAACAACTTTGTTGCGACTTATGCGAACGCATGGGCCTGCAATAGAATTCAAGACCTAGTATTTGAGAAAGTCATCCCTTTTTCCCCCATTATTAAATACTCTTGCTTTTATTATAACCATTAACTAAATATTTTTATGCAGAAAATTATAATGTGGTAATATAGATGTAAAAAAGTTTTGTAATATCAACAGAAATTATTTTAAGAATTAAGAAAAGAAGGAATATAATTTTCAAAAATCAATTTTGAAAATCTGGTGATTCGAGGTAAAGAATTCAATCTAAAAGAAGAACTTTATTGAAACTTACACGAATGGATGAAATTGCCATCGAATTCGAGACATAATATTTGAGAAAGTTATCCCCATTTCCTCTCTGCTTTCTTTTCGTGCTCGCCCAACCCTTTCTGGAGGAGCAAATAACGGCCGATCATCCAACGTGGAGTGCTCTTGCTCGCCCAGCCATCTCCGCGGCAAACACAAAAGATTTTCCACAGTGTATTACAGCAGGCTGAATAGATTCAGGCGCCATCATTATCTATCAAACGCTGGGAGTGGATGGGAAATCTACCGAAACACATTACCTGGTTTGGAGATGACCCGACGCTTCCAAGAAGCAGGATGCTTTTTTTTATTGGTTAAGGTTTCTTTTTTTTTTTTTTTTTCTGTTATTTTCCTTCCTTTTCTTTTGAAGATATAAAATGACTAAGAAAATTCAAAGGAACAATTTTTTAAGATTCGACAACAGGTTTTGTTGCTCTTACGCTGCACCTGAAAGATAATTTTTGCTTTTGTAAAAGTTTTTGCACATACAGGAAAAACATAGTTGCTTATTTATTAACCTTATGCTAAAATTCGTAAGTATGAGAATCATGGTATAGAGATAAATAGATAATATTAAACCATCTATTCCTTACTTTGAGGTGGCCTAATGGCCATTTAGTTATCGCTCTGGCCTTTGGTATTTCAGGTTCGAATCATGGAGGGGACATGGATTTTTGCTAGTGGTACAGAATTAACTTTAAACTGTAGACCCGGTTTAATTAGCCTAAAGTTTGCACAAAGTGACCGTTGAGCGACAAACCAAACCAAATTCTGAATTTTAAATTTTGCTCAAAGTGCTTCTTGGGATAGACAAATTTAATTATTTAATTGGTAGAATAAATAATCAGAAAATATATTTTTTCTGTTGATGTCGAAAATGGAAACTATGTACACGTTAACACATAAAGCCATTATGTGTTTGTTTTTTATCCCACTTGGTAGACAGCAACATCTAGACCAAGTCTAAGAACACATGTGATGTCATGGAAGGAGAGAAAAGCCTTTGTTGTAAAGTGAGCACCAGTAGGTAGAAGTCTGATTTGGCTAAGCCATTATGTAATAATGTGTATAGTTCGTTTTGCATTTTTGGAAATTTTAACAAATATTGAAGAATTGTTTTTCATTATCCAAAATGAAAATGCAAACATAAAAAATATATAAAAGCAATGCATAACATAAAATAAATAAAATCAATGCATAAAATAAAATAAATAATAATAATAAATCCATTCTAGTTTGTATTAATTATTTATTATTAATTTAAGATTATTAAAAGCTAAATTAGAAATTATTTAAATATTTTGTGTACAGAAAATTATAATGTAATAATATAGATGTAAAAATGTTTTGCAATATTAATAGCATATATTTTATACATTAATAATTAAGAAAGAATCTATTTTTTGTAGCTCTGGTGATTCAATGTAAAGAATTCAATCTTTTAAAGAACAACTTTTTTATATGAATGGATGGGCTTGCAAACGAATTCAAGACATAATATTTGAGAAAGTTATCCCCAATTTCCACTCTCTGCTTTCTTTCCGTGCTCGCCCAACCCTTTCTGGAGGAGTAAATAGGGGCCGATCATCTAGCGTAGAGTACTCTTTGCTTCCCAGCCATATTTATGGCAAACACAAAAGATCTTCCTCAGTGTATTACAGCAGGCCGAATAGATTGAGGCGCCATCATTATCTATCAAACGCTGGGAGTGGATGGGAAATCTACCGAAACACATTACCTGGTTTGGAGATGACCCAGTGCTTCCAAGAAGCAGGGATGCTTTTTTTATTGGTTAAGGGTTTTCTTTTGTTATTTCTTTCCTTCCTTTTTCTTTTGAAGATATAAAACGCCTAAGAAAATTCGGAGGAACAATTTTTTAAGATTCGACAGCAGTTTTTGTTTCGCTTATGCTGCACCTGAAAGATAATTTTGCTTTTGTAAAAGTTTTTGCACATCGAGGAAAAAACATTGTTGCTTATTTATTAGCACTATACTAAAATTCGTAAGTATAAGAATCCTGGTATAGAGATAAATACATAATATTAAATAATAATTAATTCATAATTAATAAATTGATCAATAATTAGTAATTAATCAATTAATAATAATAATAATCCTAACTTTGAAGTGGTCTGATGGCCATTTGGTTACCGCTTTGGCCTTTGGTACTTCAGGTTCGAATCGTGGAGGTGGCATGGAAGTTTGTTAGTGATCCCGGTTTAATTGGCCTAAAGTATGCACAAAATGACCGTTGAGCGACAAACCAAACAAATTTCTGAATTTGAATCTTTGCTGAAAGTACTTCTTTTTTGATAAATAAATTTAATTATTTAATTAGGAGAATAATTAATCAGTAGCTTCTATTGTGATGGAGCATCGGTAGGTACAAGACTGACTTGGCTAGATCACTATGTAATGATGTGTATATTTCATTTTTCATTTTCGAAAATTTTATTAAATACTGAAGAATTTTTTTTTTTATTATCTAAAATACGAAACCATATTTAATAAATAAATAAAAGTAATGCATGAAATAAAATAAAAAAAACTAATAAATAAAATAAAAAACATTTAAAAAAATAATAAATAAAATAAAAAAAACATTTAAAAAATAATAAATAAAAATATTTAAAAATAATAAATTAAAGCTATGAATGGCTCTATATAAAGTTCTATTTTGTATCATAGTAATATTCTTGAATATAATAAATATTTTCATCAGGAATCCCAATTTTTTTAAAATCTTTGAAATACTATTATATCGATTAGTTTTTCAGTGAAATATATGTAACTAACTCTGTCTTTTTTTCTAAATGTCGAAATTTAAAATTTGATGGTATTATATATATATATATATATATATACAGTGTATGTATATGTGTGTGTAGGTATCTATGTATGTATACCATTCTGTACGCAAGACTTTATTTCTGTGTCTGTGACATCATGCTGGTTCTATGACATTATTTAAGGAAAATTAAATAAAAAAGAACAAGGAAGTAACCATTTAAATAGTGAATAATTAACATATTTCGTGTCAGTATTTAATTTTAAAAGTTTTGACATAAAAATATCATCAGATTCAGCCTTCTAAAAATTTCTAATAGGTGAAGCGAATAACAACAAATGAATGAATGATATTCTTAAGATAGAGCAGCTAAAAAAGATACTAATTTAAACTAATTATATGATTCCTAAATTCTGTTGTAAAAAACAATGCATCAATGAGATAACTAAAAAATATAATTAATTACATTTAAACTCTAGTTGCTGCCTTTAACACTAAATCCCTCCCTTCAATATATTATGCACAGCATGAACAATATTGTAATTTTGTACTTTTCAGATATTACTGATAGATTCTTGGACTGCCCACTATTGATCTATTCGTGTAGCGTTGGAAGTGTTCAAAATGTGAAAAAGTACTTTTCCTGTTTCAAGATAACAAAAAGAAGAGACTCATTATATTATTGAAAGCTTTAAATGTATAATATATTATTCATTCGTTTTCTCCACTTTTTCAAAATAAATAGGTTTTCCCACATTTTGACAAGTGAAATATTTGTGATCTGACATGTTATTAATTTTTAATATTTGTTAGTATTAGTAGAAGAACTATTATTGTTTAAATTTTTTGACATCGTTTGCAGTGTATTTTTATTTTTTAATCGTACATTATTTATTATTGTCTCGTGTTGTATGTACATTGTGATGCGCAAAGTTTATCATTCTTTCAAATAATAATTTCAGTTATAATGCAAATTTGAATGAAAAAATGCTGAATTTTTTTATTAAAAATGTTTTTCAAAAATCTTGCTGACACGAATTTATTTTTAGAAACATTTCTCAAGGGATTACAAGGTAATAAAGTCTTTACTCTCCGCAAATATTTACAAAATAGAGATTCATTTGAATCAATGAAATTGAAAAATCTTTCATTTGTTTTAATGAAATCGAAAAATAGATGAAATCCCAGAACAGGGGCCGCTGATTTGGCATCAAAAAAATCTTTTCGCCAAAAAATTCTCCAAGTAATGGGTTGCAACTGAAAGTAAAATGAATTGCAAACAAAACAAGAGACCCGGTTTACCACATTCGGTGACTTATCACTCAGTTGGGGCCACAAAATGTCACCAAATCCTAACGTTCTCTATTTTTCTATTTTTCGAAAAAAATTTTGTTTAAACGGATAAGAAAAAACAGAAAAATTTCTATTTAAAAAAATATATAGAATATAAAGTATTTTATGCTCTTTAAGTTTTTTATGTTATTGGAGATTTATTTGACTGAAAAATATTTTTGTCAATCAAATACTTGATATGTATTTTTAGAGATGACTTGAATTTACAAATTCACTAATTAATTTAGCGTTTCTATTTTATGTCTTTTATAATACTTACAAAATAATTTAAATGTGGCATTTCTATGCATAAAATTTAGTTTTGTCTATCCAATTTCATAAACATCCTAGTTTGATTAACTGTAAAAATATTTCGCTAACTTTTGAAATTTAAGTAACCACTAGAAATCTATTGTTGGAATTCAGGATTATATTTTGCTTTCTTTGCCATTATTTGATGGAGCATAGAAAATTCTAAACATTTAAAGATGAATTAAAAGTACTTTCACCAAACTTTCTTCTAAAGTACTTTCTCTTTTTATTCATTTGAATCAATCCATTAGAATTTTAATGAAATTAAAAGATCCGTTTAAACAGATAAGAAAAAGCAGATCAATTTTTATTTAAAAAAAATATATAGAATATAAAGTAGTTTATGTTCTTACTTATTCAAGATTTAATTGATTGAAATTTTTTTTTTTTGTCAATCAAATACTATTCTTAGAGATGATTTGAATTTAAAAATTTAGCATTTTAGCGTTTTTATTGAGTTTACGAAACGATTTAAATGATGCCTTTCTATCATCATCAGTGGTGCAACTACCCCATGGTGGGCCAGGGGCGTCTGCCCACTGGCAATTTTCGAGTCAGGAGATGTTTTCTTTTTACGAGGTAGGTTTGCCAGCACTACGCCCAACGCTCTACTAGACCGGGACCAACGATTTAAAGAGGATTCCTAACCACTGCAAACAGCCATGGCTCCGCCGGGACTCGAACCCGAAACATGTGGCACCGATCGCCAGACCGCTAGTCATTCGGCCATTCATGTCCCGCATTTCTATCCGTAAAATATAATTTTGTCTATCCAAAATCATAAACGTTCTAGTTTGATTTACTGTAAAAATAATTACTTGGAAAAATATTTGGCTAACTTTTGAAATTTAAGTACGCACTAGGAATCTATTGTTGGAATTCAGGATTATGCTTTGCTTTCTTTGGCATTATTTGATGGAGCGTAGAAAATTCTAAACACTGTAAGCCGGATTAAAAGTACTTTTATCTAAAAAGGCCTACAACGAAAAGTGTGAAACTTGTTTTCTTCTTACTACATCTTCTCTAAAAGGCTGAATCGATGTCCTGGAATCGGATGCCATTCCGGTGAAAAGAGCCGGAAGAAAGTTCAGAATTCTTCAACAAGCGCAGAGATCTTGCTTTTTCGTGAATAAACTGCTCGAAAGAGGCAATATCTCTTCCTGAAAAAAGTTTCCTTTTCTAAAGTTTGACTCGAATAAGAAGGATTACCTAACACAGAATATATTTTACAATGCTCTTTTTTTAACATTCTTCCAGCAGAAAATATCGTAAATGTAAAGACCATGGTATACATAAATACATAACATTAAATGATCTATCCAAGAATTTAAATCTCTGTTGAAAGTTTTTTTGTGAATTAATTTAATGTTTTAGCGATTTAATTTGTGACAAATTTAATTATTTAATTGGGAGAATAATTAATCAGGAAGTATTTTTTTCTTCTATTGATGTCGAAAAAGACATCAAATTAGAAATATATTATATATTATGTGCAAACTACGTACATGTTATCACATAAAGCACATTATGTAATAATGTGTGGATTTCATTCCCATTTTCAAAAATTTTAATAAATATTGGAAAAAAAAATTGTATTTCTTTATAATTTTCTAAAATGGGAAAGCAAACTTAATCTATTCTGAGGCGATAATGTTTCCAATTAACTTAATAAAATAGCCACTCCCTACAGTGGAAATCTGCGAGTAGTCGAAATTACTCTTTTACATGTATTATATGTCCATGAAGTGTAACCGGTGTGCTATAGTTTGTTTTCCGTCTTTTAAAGTTACTATTCAACTATTAACTTCCTACTATAAAAATTCTCTTTACTGAAGTTTGACTCTTATAAAAGTATTACATAATAGAGTCTACATTTTGCCACTTTTTTCAACATTCTTCCAACAGAAAAATATCATAAGCATAAAGATCATGGTATACATAAATGTATAATTATTATACCTTTTGAATTTGAATTTTGTTGAAAGTATTTTTTTTTGTGATAGACAAATGTAATTATTTAATTGGGAGAATAATTAATTAGGAAGAATTTTTCTTCTATTGAAGTTGAGAATGGTAACGTTATGTGCATGTTATCACATAAAGTCCAGTATGTAATAATGTGTACATTTTATTTCCCATTTTCGAAATTTTTTAGATAGATTGAAAAATTGTTTTTCATTATCTAAAAGGGGAAAGCAGATTTAATCCATTGAGATAATATTTCCAATTAACTTAATAACGTTCTATTATACATAACTGTACATGAAGTTTAATGGATCTGCTATAATTTATTTTCCCGTCTAACTGAAGTTACTGTTAAACTATTAACTCACTACTATTAAAAGTCCCCTTTTCTGAAGTTTGACTCGAATAAGAAGGATTACCTTATAAAGTCTACATTTTACAGTGCTTTTTTAACGTTCTTCCAACAGAAAAATATCGTGAGTATAACGATCATGCTATACATAAATGCATAATATTAAATCATCTATTCCTGAATTTGTATCTATGTTGAAAGTATTTTTTTGTGATAGACAAATTTAATCATTTAAATGGGAGACTAATTAACCAGAAAATATTTTTCTTCTATTGGTGTAGAGAATGAAAACTATGAACATGTTATCACATAAAGCCCATTATGTAATAATAAGTACATTTTATATTCCATTTTCGAAAATTTTAATAAATATTGAAAAATTTATTTTCATTAAATGGAAAAGCAGATTTCATCCATTTTGAGGCGATATGTTTCCAATTAACTTAATAAAATGACCACTCCTTACAGGAGAAAGTTGTTGGAAAGTTGAAAGAAATTCTTCTTTTATATATCTGTCCATGAAATTGTAACGAGTGTGCTATGGTTTGTTTCTCTGTCTTACTAAAGTTACTATTGAACTATTACAAAAATATACTACTACTACTAAAAAATTATATTTTCTACAGTTTGACTCGAATAAGAAGGATTACCTAACACAGAGTATATTTTACAATGTCCTTTTTTTAACATTCTTCCAACAGAAAAATAACGTAAATATAAAGATCATGGTATGTATAAATGCATAATATTAAACTACGTATTCCTAAATTTGAATCTAAGTTGAAAGTATTTTTGTGATAACAAAATTTAATTATTTAATTGGGAGAATAATTAATCAGAAAGTATTTTCTTCTATTGATGTCGAGAAGGGAAACTTTATCCACATTATCACATAAACTCTATTATGTAATAATGTGTACATTTCATTCATATTTTCAAAATTTTAATAAATATTGAAAAATTGTTTTACATCATTTAAAACGGAAAAGCAGATTTCATCAATCCGATATATTTCAATTAACTTAATAAAATGATCACTCCCTACAAGGGCAAACTGCGAGTAGTTGAAAATCCTCTTTTATATCTGTTCATGAAGTGTAACGGGTGTGCTATGGTTTGTTTTCCTGTTTCACAAAAGTTACCATTAAAGTATTAACTCACTACTGTTATTTGTATGGAAATGTATTATCAGAAGGAGAAAAACATGTAAGTTAAATTAAAAAAAAAAAAAAGTTAATTTAAAAAAGTTTTTTTTTTTTAATTTAATAGCAAAAAGAAAATTTTTTAAAGTTTAAAAGGTTTATGTGTATTATTATTACAATTGTTAATTATTTTATTTATAAAAATTAAATATTTAAATTTTCAATAGACGAAACGTAAACATTTCATTTATTGTTTGTTTTTATAGTTTCTTATCCCACTTGGTCAACACAAATATCTGGACTAAGCCCATGAACCTGTGTGTTCTCATGGAAGGATGGAAGGGGGAGGGCAGCTTCTGTTGTGATGGAGCCCCCGTAGGTAGATGCCAGCTCGCCTCCGTGGCTCTGAAGAAAAAGAACAGTGTTACCCCGCACTTGTGTATAGTATGAGAGAAAATTCAGAAAACTTCCACCAGGCAGTCCGACTCACAAGGCAAGCTGATGAACATCACAAATTCCATCAAGTCTCCTCGTGTTTTGAAACAGTGTCGCTAATAACAAAGTGGCCAGTGGACTGAACCTCAGCCCTAATGCTCACCAGCGGCGCAAGTTGCCACTGAGCCACGAGTCGGGTATATTCATTTCTGGCATAATTTAATCTTAATTGAACTAATTGTAAATTTAATAAAAAGTGCTCCCTGGCCTAGATGACATACATATTTATATTGCAAAAAGTTCGACAAAATATTTGAATAATTATATAATGTTTCTATTCAATAAGAATATAAGCTTCTATCAAAATTAGCTTTCCTAAAATATGATATAAAATTACTAATTTTCAGTAAAATTAATTACAAATGCACTGACATAAAAAAAATATCGTTTATGCATTTTTATAAAAATTATATTAATTTCATATACTAACAAAAGCACTATTCTCAATAAGAGTAAAAACAACAACAACAGACAGAACTTTTTTAAAATGAAATTGTAAGAAATTGCATGCATTTGTGTCTCAGAAAAGATTAATGTATCACAAATTGTTTTATTTCACAATCATTTATCTTACTTGAGAAATGAATTGATTCGAAGAAACTGTTTGAATCATTCTTTTGCAATTCGTTTCAATTCATTGTTAACTGAAAGGCGGTAATGCAATGGAATTTCGCGGTATTTGAAAATGCACTCTAACTCAATCATTTATAAATTGAATTGCTGTTAGGAGCTGCGGGTTATTTTAGAAATTCAATCTTATTTACGGAAAATGCATTTGTCATTTCGTATTTTTAACTCGATTCATCGGGTTAAAAATACTATTATTTCGATTAAATGTGTTTAATCGATTTTATGACATTCTATTGAAAACAATTGTACGCAAGAAGTTATTTTTAAACTGTATCAAATTTTTATCAGAGACATTTATCATTCTATCAATAGAAATAACATTAATATAATTGTTTTTCGAAAATTGATTTTAATATTAAACTAAGTTGGATTTCATTACAAATTTTTTTAAATTAATGTGCCAGTTTATCTGAAAAATGAATGAGAACATAGGACACAAAAATTTTTACGAAGAATTTTGTAAATATCTTGGTATGGTAGCCTTTGGCATCCTGATAATGTAATACATATTTGTAATTTTTAAAAATTAAATTAATAAAATAGCTGTAGGTTAAAAAATAACAAGAATATTTTTTTATTGCCAAATCACTTGATTTTACATCATTGGTACCTATGCATCACAGATGCATGAGATTGTACCATAAACATGGAATACAAAACAGCAAAACAGTAACTCATAACAATAAGAATAATTACAACAAAACTGTGACTACATCAAGATATAATAAAACTAGTTAGCTGGATCCCAATTGCACCATTTCTCCAGTACGCCAATATCTGCTATATAAGTGTTCTTCATTTAATGAAGAACAACTTAGCAAATGATCTTTGTCCATCTTAGAGTTCTGGTTTGAACAAAGTGCACAAATGACTGTTATATAAACTAATGCTGTATAGATGTTCAGCAAGATAATCATGTCCAGTCTCCAGGCGGAAGGCCGCTACTGCGATGGATCTAGAGACTGGGATTTTACAAATGAAATCCCTCCACTTTTTTCTTAGTTTCTTCAAATAATTTAATGTCATAATTCCCCCCCATAGCATTTTTAAGAATTGTTTTAATTGATTATTTGATTGTGAAATTTCAGCCCTCTTTTTGAACTTATCAGCTTATTCATTTCCAGCTATTCCTACATGAGACGGCATCCACCTCACAAAACAATATATAAACACCGCCCCTTTAGCAATCAAATCAGAACCATGTATTCACACTAACAAGGAAATTATTTTAAACATTAAAGATGATATAGATGAATGTATGCATTACTATTATTATGCAGTTCCCCCATTATTAGACAAGGATGTTATATCTACTTAAAGTGCCATATTGAATATTAACAAATGAACTTGAAAAAGAAACTGTAAATTGTCTTATTGACATTGTAAAAAATATTTTGAGAGATTTGACAAAAAAAAAAAAAAACTTAATGTTTCCAGTATTGAGTTGAAATCAAAAATCCAAACTTAAGAATCTTTCTACATAGTATATTTATAGATTTTTATGACAAATGTATTTTTTTGAGTGCAATTAGAGACTTTTCATAAAATAAAAAAAAAAAAAGCATTTTCCATGCTTTAAAAAAAAAAAGCATCTTCCATAAGAATAATTGTAAGATTTATAATAATATTTGAACCCATATTAACAAACCTTTATTCTTTTTTAATACTTCCAAAATTGCCAAACATATAAATTATATTTTCATTATTATTATTTATCTAGAAAAATATAAACACTGTATATTTTTAAAAGATTAAGATTATAAGATTAATTTCTACACATAATTGATTTCACAGCCTAAGAGATATACATATTGCTTTCCATAAAAATAATTTCTTTACACTAAATTAATAAATATTTCAAAGGATATAAATCATATAAAAGTATTCAGTGTTATTGTAATTTATCCAATATAAAAATCAAAATTTTCATTCTGTATGATGGAGGAAAGCCGTTTCAGTAATATTCAAAAATTCAAAGATGGCGCTTTGCATTTTGATGGGAATTCTCGGCGAATGGAATTTAAACAGTTGAACATATTAGTGGTCGTGAAAATTCAGTCATCAACGACCGTAATCGTAGAATCCACAGTACATGAGCTGGTGTACTTAATAACTATGTTTGAATTATTGATATAAATTATTATTAGTACTCTAGTACAGCGAATATTAAACGTAACAAAGTGCTTATGTAGTAACAACAATGCGTGTATATGTTGTGAAGTTATATTATGATAAAAGTATCCATGTTCACAAAAAATAAATGAAAATCAGAACGTTTATCAATACTGTGGTTTTGAATCTACAGCTATCAACAATAGTGTCTTTCAGCAACAACGAATATTATTTTTAAGGTTTTGAATATTATTTATTGCATTTTGAAGAGAATTCTCAGAAAATGTAATTTAAACAGTTGAGCAAATTAGTGGTTAGAATTCAATCTAGGGCCAGCAAATCGTAGAATTCAGTCCATGATAAGAGAAAACCGACAGTGATGAGTCGGCGTACTTAATTGCTAATCTTTGATTATTGATAAATTGATACTAGTACCTAGGGCACTGCATATAGTACATGTTATAACAAACTGTAGATGTAAAAAAAAAATGCATGTATATGTTGTGAGGACGTATTATGATAAAAGTATCCATGTTCACAAAAAATAAATGAAAAATCCAGAAAGTTTGTCGTTCAAATTCCCTCAACTATCAACAATAGTGTCTTCAACAAAAAGAATATTATCTCATTGTTTTGAATATACTATTTATTGCATTTTTGAAGAGAAAATTCAATTTAAAACAGTTGAGCAAAAAGGGTCAGAATTCAATCTAGGACAGCAAATAGTAAAAATCGTCAGTGATGTGCCGGCTTACTTAATGACTAATCATTGATTATTGATTAAATTGGTACTAGTACTTACACTGAAGTGACAAAAGTCATGGGATAGCAATATGCAAATTTTCAGATGGCAGTAGCATCGCGTAGAACAGGTATAAATGCGCAGTGCTTTCGCAGAGCTTTCATTTCTGTTCAAGTTATTCATGTGAAGAGGTTTTGACGTGATGATGACCGCACGACGGGAATTAACAGACTTTGAACGCGGAATGTTAGTTGGAGCTAGACTCATGGGTCATGCCATTTCGGAAATCGTTAGGGAATCAACATTCCCAGATCCACCACTGTGTCAAGAGAGTGTGCCGAGTATGAAATTTCAGGCATAACATCCCACCATGGACAGCGCAGTGGTCGACCGCCTGCACTTAACGACCGAGACCGGCGACGTCTGCAAAGAGTCGTAAATTATAACAGACAAGCAACACTGCGTCAAATAACCGCAGAAATCAATGTGGGACGTACAAGGGACTTGTCTGTTAGAACTGTGCGGAGAAATTTGGCTTTCTTGGGCTATTCCAGCAGAAGACCGACAGTGCCTTTACTGACAGAACGACATCGCTTGCAGCGACTCTCGGGCACGTGGAGCATATCGGTTGGTCCCTAGATGAATGGAAAACCGTGGCCTGGTCCGATGAGTCACGATTTCAGTTGGTAAGAGCTGATGGTAAGGCTCGAGTGTGGGCAGACCCCACGAAGCCATGGACCCAAACTGTCAGCAAAGCACTGTTCAAGCTGGTGGTGGCTCCGTAATGGTGTGGGCTGTTTTTTCATGGCATGGTCTTGGTCCTCTGGTGCGACTGGACTGAACATTGACTGGAAATGCTTATGTTCAGCTACTTGAGATCACTTGCAGCCATGCATGGACTTCATGTACCCAAACAATGGATTTGGGAACTGGGAAAACGGGATTTTTATGGATGACAATGCGCCATGTCACCGGGCCACAACTGTTCGCGATTGGTTTGAAGAACATTCTGGACTATTCTAACGAATGATCTGGCCACCTAGATCGCCCGACATGAATCCCATCGAGCATTTATGGGACATCATCGAGAGGTCTGTTCGTGCCCAAAATCCTGCACCATCAACGCTTTCACAATTATGGACGTCTATCGAGACAGCATGGCTCAATATTCCTGCAGAAGACTTCCAACGACTTGTTGAGTCCATGCCACGTCGAGTTGCTGCACTTCGCCGGGCGAAAGGAGGGCCGACACGATATTAAGAGGTATCCCATGACTTTTGTCACTTCAGTGTATAGTACTGCACATTCTATAGAGCATGTAGTAACAAATTGTTGATGTAGTAACAAAATGCTTGTATATGTTGTGTGAACATATTATGATTAAAGAAAATAAGTGAAAAACAGAAAATTTGTTGTTACTGTGGTTTTGAATTCCATAACTATCAACAATAGTGTCTTTCAACAACAAGGAATATTACTTTAAGGTTTTAAATATTATTTATTGCATTTTGATGGGAATTCTAGGCGAATGGAATTTAAATAGTTCATAAAATTAGTGGTCAGAATTCAGTCTAGGACCGTAAAGAGTAGAATCGACAGTGATGAGTAATTTCAGTACTTACACGTACTTAATTGCTAAGCTTTGATTATTGATATAAATTGGTACCAGTACTATAGTCTGCACATTCTATAGTGCATGTTGTAATAATCTTTTTAATCGGAGATTTGTGGTTATCCATTTAATTGTGGAAACATCTAAAATATTTCTTCATTTCATTATAATATCCCCTGAGATTTATAATTTCAATGGTAATTAACAAAAGATTAATAAACGTAATTTTACCTATTTAATGGCTTTAAAACTGTTATTAATTTAGTTGTAATACATTTGTCTTTTAAAAATATAAAACTCACAAGAAGAAAGGCATCGCCAACTTATCTAAGATTAACTTTTTGGTCATTCTTTATTTTCTAGTAGAGTAACTTTCAATGCACTCTAACTTTACTTTAGATAAACTTAAGATTTGTTCACTGGCGTAAATCTATCATAAACCGTATTTCAAGTTTCTAGATCAACATTTAAACCATTAGCAGCTTAAAATAAATTTTGAATCGCTTTGAAACTGACGCTAAAGAAACTTTTCGAGTCTTTCGCCCCAAATAAAATTTTAACCAAACTTTTCTCTGACATCAATTTCCGCCACTTATTTAATAAAACTACTGACAGATTTGACTGAAGCTGAATTTGGTCTTTTGTTTCAGTATAAGGGATTTGATATACACAACGGCTTTAAGGATCAACAACTAATCCTAATACAATTAATTACAATTGATGGTTATTATAAATTAAAATTTGTGTAGAAGTTATTTATTCTGCTCTCCCTATTAGTTTACGCTCTCCCTATATATTTATCTTGTTTAAATTTTCAAGCTTTTTAATAAAATAAATTTTTATTCATCCACCAAGTTCAAATATATTTTTTTGAACTTGTAGTGGATGACACTTGGATGTTATGTACAGTTTTTTTTCAAATATTAATTTATTAATTAAATTTAATTAATTAATTTTATTTTTTTAGATTTAAGTTGCATATATCTACCAATAGATGGCGATAAACTTAAAAAAATGAATAAAAAATTATTTATAAAGGACTTCTGCAATAGAGTGAAAAAAAAAGTAGGAATTGGCTTCAAAAATTTTTACATTACTTGTTCAGATGTAACAAGCAAATGATCGGGAAGAATTGTGTGATGCAAATAAATTTCTGTAAAGCACAAAAAAAATAGAGCTCGCTTTATGTAATAAATAATAAATGTTCTATTTTATGTAATTGGAAAAAAATGAGACTATTTTAAGATATTCAACATTTTCATTGAAAACTTAATATAAAATACATGGAAATTGAGTTTCAGAAATGAAATAACTACTGTAATGCAATCTAAACGTCTATTCTAAAAACCTCAAGATGAGTTATTGAATTATACGAATGTAAAATACATTTTTAACATACAATAGAAATACATTTTAAAAATTTATTTTTATTAGAGTATGTATTTTTATCCTTTACAAATCCTTTGTATCCTTTTAGAAACAAAACCACCCTTTTAGATTCTGCTGAATTCTGTTGCGAAATTCCCTGTCAGTATGAATAATGTATTTATGTCCTTACATTTTTTATAACATGACATAGTAATGTATTTGGTTTCTTTAGATTAATGCTTTATTGATTTCTTTTTTTTCAAATTCCTTATTTGTATGTTAGATTTATATGTGCTACTTTTATTATTCATTACATTATTTTATTTTTTCATTCTTTTTCTTTTTATTATTTTTTATTTATTCTTTTGTTATTATTACTTATATTATTTTTTATTTTTATTTATTTATTTATTTTTTATTATTATTATGTATTTTTTTTTATTACCACTTATGTGCCTGTATATCGATATTGTGTGTAAAAAAAATCCGTGAACATTGTAATTGCTCTTGTAAGCCTTTTGCTTTATACTTGTGTGGTAAATGAAGAGACTATATGTGGTTAAATATTAAAAATATCCTATAGATTTATGAAAATTGGCTTTTAATAATTACAGTTATATTATACAAAGTTAGTCCATATATCTCCCTTATTTATACCTCTTTAGCTTTTCTTTAATAGATTTCACTAATTATAATTAAACTTGAAAATAAGTTAATTTATTTCCCAAAAAAGTGAACTGAAAACACTTCACTTAACTTAAGATAACATCTTTGATACATATATTTAGCTTTTAAGTTTCAATTGATATTATTAAGATATCAAATTTAATTAATTTTTCATTTCTTTTCAGGTTTTAATTTCTCTGCAAGTTTTTGTCTGTTGTTTTAACGAATTTATTAAATATATATATATATATATATATATAACGCATAGTTATTTACAATAAGATTTATTTTTTAAATATAAAGCTTTGGTAGCCATTTTAAAATATAAAAGAAATCCATGAAAACTACTTGACTTGACTTGTTTTCATTGTTCAGTACGTATAGTCGTGAACGCTGCTTTACCTCACTTATCCAAATGCTTTCAGTAAGAGAAAATGCGACAATGAACGAACAATTATAATCAAAACCCAAAATTCATTAATTCAAGATAAACCAAACTTCATACATCACATGTTAAGTTTTTAAATATGGATTTGAACGAAAAAAAAAAATCATTGCATTGTATTTCTGGAAGCCAAAGGAAAATAAAGGAATAAATGGGATTAAAATAGAGATTTCGAAATAAATAGATAAGAAACTAATCGACTAGATCACAACATCATTGGAACTATGATGAAAAACTGTGAATAAATACTTATTACAAACAAGAAAATAGGAAAACAAAGTTACTTCTCGTTGATTGTGATTGCTTTACTTCCCGTAGAAAATGAAATATTGTTATAATCTTGTGAAAATATTGTCACAATCTGTGAAAAAATAGTATTTATAATCTTTGAAAATGATAGAACTTTTGTATCCTATAGCATCACTTTTGTTTGAAGGCCTTTAAGTCTTTATATTTCGTACATTGGAACAAAATATGTTCCTCTGGTTTCGATGTTTTGCAGAATGGACAAAAAAAAACGGAGATGGGGTTAGACCAAATGTATGGAGTTTAGCATTGACGAGTGTTTTTGAGCGAAAACTTGAAAATGGAGTGTTTTCCTTCGATTTTTAGAAGAAGTCGATGAGAAGGTTTAAGATAATTTGACTCAATAAATTTCTGAGCGTATTCTTCCATTTACCTCCATCTAATAGTGTGCTTCTTAGCTAAAAATATAAGAACTTCTTGAAAATATTCAATAAAAAATTATAGTAATTGCTGATGATTTTGCTAGGAAATTTGTTAATTCATTCTCTGTAATGTAAACATATCCTTGGAGTTCAGATGATCAACATCATTTGTTAAAATGTTGTTTAAAATAGTTTTTATTTGACTTTCTTGAGTAGTTTGATGGCTCTTTTTGATTGAAAGTGCAATTTTTTTGAAAGCTTGGGAAACAGAAAGATTGTCTGTTAGGATGATATGAGGTTGTGAGTTAGGTTACATATAAAGAAATGATTAAAATCCCGTGCAGGGCTTCTCCTATGAAAATGCTATTGCAATTGGAAACCTGGCGTGAGGAAGACTTTTGTGAAAAAGTATTGATGACGGTTATTAATAATTTAAGGTGTCTTAGGATGCATCTGAGGCCAAATTAAACTTATCTTTTTCAGTGCTCATCTTTATATTGTTCAAAAAGATCTTTTGAAATGGTGGGGTAACTGTTTGTTTTGAAAAGGCAAAATTTATTTTTCCTTCGGTTCAGCTTTTACTGGTGAAGAATTATAGGGAATTAAATTAAAAGATTGGATATCTAAATCTTTTAGAAGGTTTGCAAAAAGTTTGAAGAGAAATAGGTTGTTTCAACCTTGGAGATTATTTGATTTTCAGATCTTGTGGATAAAAAGAGAGAAGAGAAGAGAAGCCGATAAGAGAGAATTTGTTTTGAGGAAAAGGCTTCTTGCCAGCATAAGCTGCCTCTGATACAAACTTGCTCCTTTGTGTAAAATGTGGAAATGAATTCATTTTTGGAAGACCCATGGCGAAACATAAATTGAACAGTAACAGTATTTAGAATTTGAGATATAGTTGCAGAAAATTTTTGAATTTTTTTGTTTCAAAAATTTAGTAATGCAGTAGTGACTAAGAGTACATATAATCTTAAAAATAAAGCTGGAAAGATGATAATGATTGAATTTATCATTATGAAGAGGAAAATAAAGGATTCTCCCTCTAGAAGTATCGATAATTACATGATTCAAAAATTTTGCATGAAACAGAAATTAAGGTAATTGGCACATGATGAAATGCAAACATTGTTTTTTGTTTGGCTTACTAGTCGGGTGTGATTTTATGCATTGAACCACTCTTGTTGAATATTATTAGTGAAAAATTTTTAAAATATGAAAAATTAATGAAGATAACATTTCATAAGAACTTTCCAACCAGATGTAAGAAGTTTCATTAATTTAGTGAAATACCCACATCACCAGGATATATTGGAAGTTAGCGAGTATAGCACATCTTGTAATTTAAGAAAAGTAAAATGTTCATTAAATCATGAAGAGATTTGTACTGATAAAAGGGAATAATTTGCTGAGTGTGTGGTTTATTGAAATGGAATGACGACAAGATCAGTTTGTTGATTCCGATCCTGTGATAACCGAATAGCTATTAGCATGAATGATCTTTGAAGACTGGCGATGGGATTATTTCTGTTTATGAATAGTTTCATCAAATTATTCATAATAGAAATAACTCTATCATTAATCAGTAGTGGCGCTAACAGATAATAATAATCCCAATAATTTCTCTTAAGCTGAGATATTAAACAACTGAATTTTTGGCAGAAATTTTAATGTATGCTAAATCCAAAGTTAGGAGAAGTTGAGTACGGGGTTTTGTACAAAGTTTATTATTTAAAAATTTATTACACTGTTTATTATTCAGCAAGGAAGTGAGAAGTGATGAGGACATTCTGTAATATTTTTATTGTTATTTAAGATGGTGAGGACAAGAAAGACTGTAAATAAAAATGCTGGATCTCAATTTTTGATTGTGAAAGTATGCTTCACTACTGAAACAAATGTTTCGTCATAGTCTGTCACAAATTTTTAGCTAACATTTGCTGCCATTTGCTGCCAAACAGGATCTCAGAGATTTATCATCGTCTTTCTTTTAATTTTTTGTTATTTGCAATGAATGAATTGAATGTCATTTGCAATGAATATCGAGCTTGAATTTGGCATTTGCATTGAAGTTAAGTTTCCCTATCCTATGGAAAGTCTTGCACAAAACTCCAAATTTGATTTTCCTCTAGATTCATCATTTGGAGTTTCTATCTACTTCTCTTTTTCCTCCTACTTCATTTCTTTGGAGTTTTCTTTTTGTTAGTAAGGATTGTCAGGGTTTTTTATTGTGAGGGAATTTCTTTCCTCATGAAGTTGTGATTGAAAACCTTTCTGCCCTGGAAATTATGGCTCGCCTTTTATGGCCTGATGTCCTGACTTAAACATGATGCAAGGGCGTGCAGAATTATTCCTTTTTTAGATTTGTTTTTAATTAAAAATTGTGTCTTTAATTCCCAGATAAAACTTTTTCAGCATTAGATTGTTTACATGCACGTTGAAGCCTTCTGAATGCGTAAAAATATTTAAAATTTTAATTATATATTTGGTAAGGCTTCAAAAGCTGTAATTCTAATAAATTTATTTAGAAAATTTAAATTAAATTTATAAATATTTTTTAGCAACGTAATTTCAAACACGAAAACGAACTTTTTAAATAGAAATCTGCAAACAAAATACTGTTGAGTTGAAAATATTCAACTTGTTTTTACTTTCGGGAATTGATATTTTGTTCTTACATTTATTCAATTTTTTTTTCTGATCACAAGATTTGCCAAAAGTGTGAAAAGTGCTTCTACCTCAAAAGGATGCTGCTCTCTGTTTTTAAAAAAATCAAACAAACAAAAACAAAAACAAATATTGAAAATATTTTTTTGAAACTCTTAGAATTCAACAATTCTTTTTCAGAGCAGTTTTTATAATAAACTTTGATTCTCTTTTGAAATAAAATTTATTTTTACTTTCTTTATTTAAAAATATTTATTTTAGTTTTCCGGAGAGGAGTTGTATTTTTTCAAATGAGTGCAAAGCCAGAGACTTTCAAGTGTTTAAGAATGAAGTGCTTTATAGATTACTGCTGTGAGGCATATTTTAAAAGAATAAAATAGCTTTTTTCTTGAAAATTTGTTTGCCAATTATTTCAATTGCCTTTTCTACTTCTATTTCCTTTTTTTAACATTAGTATTGATTATAAGAACATTGGATGCATCATTTTAATTTGTTATAAAATGAAAATTTGACAAACACTCGTCCAAAAATAACATTTTTTAAAAGATTTTTATTTTTAAAAAAATAACAATTTAAAACTCCTAACTTAATTATATGAGTGCTAAATTTATGCCAGCATATATTTCCGGAAATAATAATAAATAATAATTAATTTCGAATAATAATAATAATATAAAAAAGCATATTTGAGAATTTAATTTATTATTTCCATCAAAATTTAAACATAATTTTAAATTCAAACCATGACATTCAATCTTACATTGAGAACGAATGTTTCATGTCGTATTCCTGAAAAGTCCTTGGCAGGAAGAAAAGAAGTGTTTCTGGAGGATTTTGTTAGTGGCCGCTGTCACTTGTATCGAAAAACTCCACCAGGATGCACCCGGTCGAGAAGAAATACTCTATCAAACTTTTTACAGGTACCTTTCTGAAAACAATGATTTAGAAAATCACAAATGACAATGGATTTTTAAACCCTCTGCTCTTTGGACTGAAACTGGACTCATGTGAGCACTTTGCTCATGGTGTGTTGGGCAAACATGTTAAAACCAATTCATTATTTTATAATTAAAAACATTTAGAAAATTTGTGAATAATATAAAAAAAATTTAAAAAAGCTGATATTTTTTAAATTTCTTTGGCTCAAATTCCATAGTTTTGTGCCAATAAGTTATTCATATGATTGTTTTCATTTTTTTGTGTGTATTATCATTTAACGACTGCAGCTGCCATTCTAATTTCTTCGAATTTCTAATAATATATGATAAATGTTGCCCAACTTAAATAAATAATAGAAGGCCTTTATTTTGCTAAGTTTTGACGCAAAAAATGCAATAATAATGAAGATATTGTTTAGAAAAATATGACCCAACGAACAATCGTTCTCTCAAAATTAATTGTGGAATTTAAGCCCCTCTCCGTGGCAAGAGTAGGGCTCTGGTCTTGCGTTCGATTCCCCTGGGGTATGAAGGGGTGATAGTGATAGTGATCATTGTTGGAGATCACATTGGGTTCATAATGGATTTAAACCTCCGCTGTCTGCATTTTGCTCATGTAACTGCTGAGCCGCATGTTAAAATCAATTCTATTTGCTGATTAATTACACAATAATTCATTACATTCTAATTAGCATTAACATTCTTAATTTTTTTACAGTTAATTAATTTAAATAAAAATCTGGGAATATTAAAAATGTAAAAAAAAAGAATATATTTTTAAATTTTTGTTTTTTGTACAAATTGCCTAGTTTTGTGGATAATAAGTATTCATATGTTCTAAGCGTATTCATATGCGTGATGCTCTACTGATCATGAGCAAGGAGACTAATCACGCGTGCATATATGCATATATATATATTCAAAACATAGCCATTCTTCACTACATTTAAAACATATTTTAAAATGCTGAATTTGTTTTATTTTGAGGTTTTTATTTTTCCTCCGTCGTGTAAGGTTTATAAGAAATAATGTAGTAAAATAAAACTAATATCTCCTTTTAATTTAACTGCATGAATACAGCTTGTCTATCGCTCATGTAATATATATTAATATATTGAAAGTTTTGAATTTCTACATTGCTCCCTCCTCCATTTCAAAAACTTTCAATACATATAATTAATTTTCAAATCTATGCAGTATATTTTTTGTTTAGACACAAAAAGAACTGATTTTAGCAGAAACTTCTTCAGCTTAATAAAATTATAAAACATACGGTTTCGCTTTCGAAATAAATCGAGTACCTTTGAATAGTAATATCAGCGGCAATATTATTGACCTATTTACCCACAAAGAGACGTTAAATAAGAGCTGTAGAAACTGTGATCATACAGCACTTCACACACATCACTTGCATGAATTATAGTTTGCTTATCGATTTCTTATTGTTAACTATACTAATATACTTTGAAAGTTTAAATTTTTGCATTGCTCACCTCCCACCATTTCAAACCGTACTAATACATATAATTAATCTACAAATGTGTAGTTAATATACAGTATATTTTGTTTGTTTAAATTCCACAAAAAAACAATTTCCGTGGCAAAAATTTCTTCATTCAATAGAATTGTAACATCACATATGCTACCTTGAAATAAAATGCCATTGCATGAATCCAAGGATAGTAATATCACAACAATATTATTACCTATTTAACAAAGGTATGTTAATGACACCAGTTTCATGACTGATACACAGCACTTCAAAAACCCATCCACTCTTGCATGAGTTTGCTTATCAATTTTTATTGTTAACATCTATATGCGTATACTGAAAGTTTAAATTTTTTGCATTGCTACCACCCACTATTTCAAACCTTTAATAGGAGTATAATTAATCTACAAATGTGTGATATGCTATATATGATATATTTTTGTTTTAAAAATCCACAAAAAATATGATTTCGCGTGTACGTAATTTCTTCACTTAATAAAATTAACAAAACATATGCTACCTTGAAATAAATGCAAAAGTGCATGAATCCAAGGAATAATGTATCACAACAACATTACTGCCTATTTAACAAAGGTATGTTAATAACAGCGCTGTAACTGATACACAGCACTTCAAAGAAACACATCACTTTGCATGAGATTATAGTTTTCGCTTTTATAAATTTTTTATTGTTAACTATATATCATTATATACTGAAAGTTTTAATTTTTGCATCGCTACACTCTCCATTTTAAAACTTTAATATACACGATTATATAATATATATTTTTGTTTTAAAAACCACTGAAAGAACCATTTCAATAACGAAAAAATTCTACTCAATAAAGTGTGGAAACATACGCTTCACCTTTCGAAAAGTAAATGCAAAGCTTTGCACGAATCAGAGGAATAGTAATATCCAACAATAGTATATTGACCTATTTAACAGCAGGATACGTTCAACGGAGCTGCGACTGGATACACAGCACTTCAAAAGACACATCAACGCCTACCAAATTACTGATGCTCGCAGTGATATGGTTTTAGCCGCCAGTTCCTCATTTTTAAAATGCATTACTCATCGCAACAAAGTCCCCGATCAGCATGAATTCGCCTTTGTATTCATTTCGAACAGCCTTATGCTAATGACATCTATGCCCAAAATCTTTCGGAGCGGAATATTTTTGTAAAAGTATATTAAAAGTTAGCGCGGAGTAATGCGGCTTCCTTTAACAAGCGGAAACTGGACTGCAAAATTAAACCGTTAGTGGTGATGTTTGCAATACTGCTCGCTCTCCATGGAGAAATTTTTATTTTAAGACGTAGCTTAGGGATGGAGAATTAATTATTGTCTACCACGAACAAACGGATGTTGCCGAGGGGGATCATTCCTTCCTCCACAAATGACGTCACTGTTTCCGTAAGTTGCAATCGCAACAAGCTTGGAATGAAACGTCGACCCGTTTCACACAACGATGAAGGGAGGGGAGCGGAAAAAAATTCAATAGATCAAAGAGCAGCCAGGAAAGCTAGCAAACAAAAAAAAAAAAGAATTCTATTCTGAGTTTTTGATTTGATTTTTGGACTGAGGCAGTGTTTAATAATAATTTCGAGAGGAAAAAATTGCTGCTCTTTGGAGCATAAAAATAACTTTCCAACTGGGTCAGGCAAGGAAAGATATTCAAATTACTAACTGATGGTATCTGTTTGAGTTTTAGTTTTTCTTTTTTTTTTTTTTTCTTTTGAGGGAATGTTTTTATAAATTGCTTTTGGATGGCTGGTACCAACTAAGATGGAAAATGATTTTGTGAAAAGTGTGTTAGTAAATTTTTATCGCCTCAGCCATAGATAATCGGTAAAGTTTTGACCTGCAAAAAAATGAAAATGTATTGCAATAAATAATATATTTATTTGATGCGTAACTATTTTTTCAAAAATGGTAAATTGATTTTATATATTTCTTTCAATTTTTTTAAAACA
>BPLR01010533.1:0-16219 GCA_021605095.1 Caerostris extrusa | reverse complement strand
TAATCTTCCTGGGCCAGCTTGTTTTGTTTCCTCCAGTCGTTTTATGCATGTAGATTGCGAAAATTGAATTGCAAGAATATGGAAATCGCCATCATTATCTTTTCTGGGGAAGAAGATTAAAAGCCGAAGGTGGTGCTTCGGAGAGACCTCTGATGCGTTTTTGGTTTGCCGTTCCCCTTCATAATTCGGCGCAATTTGTTTAAAGTCTGCATTAAGGAAATTAACACGAAATTCGTTTTCCCAATCACTTGGATAATCTAGGACTCATTTAAAAACACAATAGATATATTTTTTTTTTTTTTTTTTTAGGATGTCTTATGGGTTGAGCCATCAATTGAGAATCCGGGTGTTGTCTGTTGTGTCTCAGCTGTTTCAATGAAAGCTATTTGAATGACATTTGAACAATATTTACTAACAAAAACACTTAGATATGTTAACAATTTCTATCAATACCATTGATATTTGCCAACGTTATTTTCAGTAACTTTTAAAACAAAGGGAAACATTTAGGAGTAAATCTACCCTTCATTTGCATGTTGTAATAATGGGTTTGAGCGATCAGTTAGGCTAATCGAATTCTGTAGGTTGTGGCATTTGATCAATATCAATGGTAACCAATGAAAACATTTCAATATGTTAACAATTTCTATCAATACCAAACAGATTGGCAAACGTTATTTTTCAGTGCATTTTCCAACAAAGAAAACGCTTAGAAGTAATTCCAATTCCTCTTCTTTTGCATGTCATAAAAAGGAGTTTGAGTCATTAGTTGGCAATTTGAATATTGATGTCGGTTGCGTTGCGGGTGTTTCAGTGAAATACTTTTTTGAGTGGCATTTGAACAATATCGATATTAATCGATGAAAACACTTCAGGTTTGTTAACAATTGGTATAAATACCATTCCGATTTACCAACGTTATTTTCAGTAATTTTTCCAACAAAGAAAACATTTGGAGAGTAATTCTAACATTCGTTTGCATGTCATAAAAATGGGTTAAGCCCTTCGCGTTGGCAATCAGATGCTGTCGGTTGCGTTGCAGATGTTTCAATGAAAGTCTATTTCAGTGATATTTGAACAATATAAATATTAATCAATGAAAACCTATATTTTAGCAATTTCCATCAATACAATTCCGATTTGCCAACGTTATTTTCAGTGGCTTTTCCAACAAAGACGTAACAGGGTAGAGTAAGTAGTAAAGGTAGCATTACACCTAAGTTCCCACTTTAGGAGTAGTTGTACCCTTCATTTTCATGTCGTAATATGGATTCTCACCAGTTGGGTCATGTAAAAGTTAACCAACCAGAAACCTTAGTTGGAAGGACGTCAGGTTTTGATTGGCTGATTTAAGCTTCAGACAGTTAAAAGTTCAAGAATATTGAAATCGCTATCATTATCTTTTTCTGGGGAAGAAGATTAAAAGCCAAAGGTGGTGCTTGGAAAGAAGACCTCTGATGCGTTTTGGTTTGCCGTTCCCCTTCATAATTCGGCGCAATTTGTTTAAAGTCGGCATTAAGGAAATTAACACGAATAAATCACTTGGACAATCTAGGACTCCATTTAAAAAAAATCGAGTTTCTTTTAAGAAGTCTTGCCGTCAGTTGGCAATCCGAATGCTGTCGATCGTTGCAGCTGTTTCATTGAAAATCTGTTTGATTTGAACTATGAAAACAATTCAATATATTAACATTTTCTGTCAATACCATTCCGTATGGAACGTTATTTTTCATGGCTTTCGTGAAGCTTTGGATTGTAATTCTACCCTTCATTTGCATGTCGTAAAAAATGGATTCCCACCAGTTATGCCTTGGAAAAGTTAGTCAGAAACCTAAGTTAGAAATATATCGGTTTTGATTGGCTGACGATGATAGTTACGACCTAAATATCAGCTCGCGGGAGTGTTATGCATGGGTTACACATCCATTGGTCCGCATTTTATGAATGACGGAAATTGTATTTTCAACGCTTCCTCTAGACAACGCTTTTCAACGCTTCCTTGGTAACATATTTCTTAGCTACGGTAGTGGGTTTAACGTATCCTACTAGTGTGCATTAAAATGGATTCCCACCAGTAGAGGCCTGGTAAAAAGTTAGCAAATGGAAACCTCAGTTGGAAGGACACCAGATTTTTGAGTGGCTGATGTACTATGATGCACGATCTAAATATTTTGAAGGAATCCAAATTTAAGAAAAAAATCGAAAAATTCCAACCAATTAGCTTGATTGTCAGTATGTCCGTTTATTTTTTATGAATACGGAAATTGTATTTTCCAACTTACTCTAGTAACTTGATATTTTTTATATCCTAAAGTAGCAGCGTTAATATGTTTTACAGGTGAGAATGAAGCCCATCTCCAAATACAAGCGAATTTTTAGCTTTGTGCTATGAGAGAAGTGGAACTTTCTGTCTAAATTTAAGACCACACTTGAAAATAACTGAACGACTCATAAGAAAATCGATTTCAGTATTGAGTCTAACAGAATAGAATTGAAATACATTTTCTTTAGCATATCATGAATCAGAATAAGTTAAAAAAAAGCCCCATTTCTATTCCCATTTTTCAAAATTTATCACATTTGTGCCGATGTCTTGTTAACAGTGTATGATAACCTGTAACAGGATTTTTACACAAATTTCAAATAGCAGACAAGCATTGGTATTGGCAATATGCTTTTAATGTTATAACATTAGCTATGTGATTTTTTACTTTTCTACTATTTTTCATATATTTCATACATAAACTATCTTTTAAAAGTAGTGGTTTTTCTCGCGTATCTTAGCGTGATCCTCGTCATATGATTAACAATGAATATGTTACCTCAGTTAGGTATGTCATTAAACATTTAATAACTGAAAAAATGAAATATTTATTCAGAAGAACACATCTAAGCTCAAACAGAACATTTTATTTAACTATTAAGCTTCTTTCTTTTTTTTTTTTTTTTTAAGCTACATTTTTTTTTTAGGAAAAAGGAAGAGAAAAATAGGGATATATAATATTAGAAGATATAAATTAGGTTTTTGTGGGTAGAGAATTAGAGAAATTATGAAATCCAAATTAAAAGGGTTATTGTTTCTTTTCAATGTTGAACTCTTCAGCCTGATTAACATAAATCGGATTTATTTTAAATAAAATTTCGTGGGTTTTTGAACATTTGTTGTAGCTTGCCTTTAAGTGAAATACCATGTAGATAATAATACTGGAAAATCCTATTACGATGAAAAGTAAGTTTTTAAATATGTATGGAATTTAAGATAATAAATATTATATCTACGCAAATATTTTAATTACCTAATACAAAACATTGAATTTCTACAGTTAATTATGATTTTTAAATATTTGTTACTTATATTTGCAATAATTTTACCTTTGTTTTACACAGATTACTCAAGTTTGCCCCCCAATTCAAATAGTGAAATCATATATGAAAATGTGTCACAAAAAGAACACACATACGCGAACATTATGAACAGAGTACATTTTGTTCCAAGTGAGGGTAAGTTGTTTCACTTAATTTTTAAGATTTATTTCCTTAAAACTTTTTGGACGATATCGAATTGGTAACTTGCATTATTTCATATTGAAAAAAAAATCATAATGCATTGTTGTCTATGCGATTCAAATTGCATTTTCTTTCAGAGTTCAAAAAAGTTATATTATTGTTGTGTATTTATAAAATGTGTTTCAACGACATATTATATTATTGACATCATTTTTATTCCTGTAACAGAATTACTAGATTTTTGTGGCAACATAATATTTTAACTATAAAAATGTAAAATTATATTTAAACTTTAAAAATATATTCATATGAAGAAGTATCAGAAATCCCCCTTAAAAATTTCAGTTATGTAAATAATTTTTAATATTTTATAGTTTTTGATGCTTCTAACTAAGCAATTATTTTAAATTTTTTCAAAATTAAGTAATAATATTGTACACCTTCAATAATGCAATTAAAATGTGATTGGTGACATTTTGCTGGATTTGAGTTTTTTTAATCCGAAATTTTAATGGATAATAAATAAATATGATCCACAATTTACTTTTTTAGTGAATGTCAGATTTTAAATTTAGCAACAATAGATCTCGAATAAAATATTATATTTTCTCCGTTCTCAAAAATGAAATCTTTTTTATTTAATCAACTTAAAAGAATTTTACTTTATGTGTTCTCGAATACTTAGGAATATCACATTTTTTTTTTTTTTTGTAAGTTATAAATTTACGTGACAGTTAAAATTATTTTTTACTTATTATTATATATATCGTTACTTTAAACGAGTAAATTATCATTACCTTAAATGAAATATTTTGCCATATACAAGTTTAGTTATGTTTTTTAGCATTATGAAAACGAATAAAATTAGCATTCATTATGCATTCCAGTTTAATGTCTTGTTTTTCTACAAATGCTTTCTTGAAACTATAAATTCCTGAAACAAATTTAGCATTACGTTTCTTTATATGAACAAATAATGTTTCATTTGAAATTATTTGTGTGTTTAGATGCCCCACAGTATATCTTTATTTTTTGCACGTCTTTATTGTTTCATGGAAAGAAAAATAATTTCAACATTAAAATATTTTAATATTTCGAACTTGTACACTTTGCTTCTGATGGCAAAATAGTGCTGACAATCACCGTTATTACAATCTGGATAATTGTTACAATATTTTCCAGGGATTTCATCTTTTGAATGTTTAAACCAAATGTCGGATTACTTGTTCATGGATGCGTAATAACTTTCGAGTATTTCTTCTGCAGTCGAATTCAAAATGGAGAAAATTTGCGCATTAATAGAAAAATTGTGAAATTAAGGTTACATTAATATTTTTAAACGGCAATGAATATTATACAGTATTTAATAAGTAAACATATATAGAAGTGTGCGAGGGGTACATACAGAGGAACAGAGTTTAGAAGCGCATGTGCCAACGTACACTTTTTTTTTTTCGTTCACTTATTTTAAAAAGTTATAAGCAGTTAAAATAAGAAACCGTCAATGTCTATACGATAAACTTTGCAGGGTTCAATCTCTCCACGGTTTGTTACCAAAGACTTAAATTTAGACGTTTTATGTGGCATCCGACTTGAGGAAATACAATAAAGATACTGAATCTGTAGAGAGAAACCCTCAGCAAGGTCATTCAAGAGCCAAGGTGGTAAATGATGATATACATTAGTCTATAATAACGAGAAGCAACATTAGTTGAATAATCTATCAACTTTCTCGCGATGT
Source organism: Caerostris extrusa (assembly GCA_021605095.1). Taxonomy (NCBI): domain Eukaryota; kingdom Metazoa; phylum Arthropoda; class Arachnida; order Araneae; family Araneidae; genus Caerostris; species Caerostris extrusa. Next base: position 10,971 of record BPLR01010533.1, on the reverse strand, counting down.
TCATATTGGAACTGGTACCCTACTTTCAAGAATTATTATAGACTATTTATAGAAGGTTACAGGTCGATTGCAAGAACTTCTTTTTCGACTTCTGCGCACAGCATCCTACTGAAGTAATGAACTTTAAATCAAATATTATTGGAGAACCATTCACTGTTAAGGCTCAGGTAAATCTAACTACTTAGACGATAGGTAGTAGGTCTTGGTTCTCTCCGGAGTAAAAATATTACTACCAAACAAGATGAGATTTGATGATCTGAGCAGGCATCATATTCAACCGACGCATATATCTCCATGCTTTTATGAGAGGCTACCTGACTGCTGTGAAGATTAGTAATGAGATCTTGATGTCCTATGTTTACCTTTTCATGTATTGCTGGACTTTATATTAATGATGCTTATAAAAATCCTCTTTTCGACAAATTTCTGTATTCTTTCGATGAACCTGTTATCACATCTCTATACCTAAATCCTATAAAGCAAATCCGGAATGCTTTCGGAAAAGGAGTCTTAACTCGTCTTTCAACAGTTCAGCACGAGGCCCTGAAAACAGTGTTGCTGGAGAAGTGGAGGCAACTTCCCCTTGTGTTTTCAATATGAATAAATTTTATAAAATCTATATAATTTCAACGCTGTGTGGTGATCTGAGTAGAATAGTCCCAACGTAGCTTACGCGTGTCGTAGTAGCGGCTAAAATGGGTGCCCAGTGTCAGTAGGTATGGTTGGGTACTCTGTCCCTGGGTATTATATCAGGGAACTGGTCCTCCTGGTTAGAGCTGACAACTCCATTCCTTAAAAATCCTCACTGATAAGAAATCCATTGAAGAAAGTAAAAGGCGTAACTGATTGGAACAAGGATAATGGAAACGGAATCTGGATTTAAAAAGATTTTCCTGTACTAAATGTTAGGAGGGACATCGTCATCAGAGGAATGCATGGACATCTTTTCAAAAGAAAGCCTTGGCACACCCTAGGCTATCATATATCATCATCTTATTGATGATATATAATTCCAGTATTATTAGGTGAACTTACTCCCTAATAATTCGTAGTCTTGTTCGATATTATTAACCATGTTTTTGAACTTTCAACGCTGATGAATCTTGTGGACGTTCCTGCTTGTGGACCCCAATTGTTGTTTTTATATTTTTCTATTATAGTAACCTAAATTCTTTAAAATCTGCTCAGATATTTTGGAGATAAGAGCATTTTCACTTTTTAATCGATTAATTTTGGACGCCATTCTAACTGAATATGTTTCTTAATTATAAAACCTAATTAATACTTTTATTACTTTAAAAATAAATGAGCATTCAAAATCATGCAAAAAAAATTACAAACGATGCATCATAAATTTCATGGAGTCTTCTCTTGTGATGTGTCCAATTTGAAAGATGAGGTCATACATCTTTCGGGCAGCTGCGAATGAACCCTTTCATCAGGTGATGAATTTCTGTTCCAGCCCTACGATGACATCACGTACGCGGAGCTGGCCCTCCCCGACAGCCAGCAACCCTTCGTGAGGCATCGTCTGGAGCCCCCACCGAGTACGCCGACATCGATTTCCAGAACGGCAGGGGGACATTCCCGGCGACCACCACGGTCATCGGGAACGAAGAAGACACCGCCCGCAGTCCACTCGTCATATCCTCCAAAGCCATCAGGGTGGTAAGTGGATCCATCACTTGACATCAGTTTGGTAATGTCTGCAGTCTGCGTGCCACCATGTAGTAATTAAGAATGGGTTTTAGTAATTAATTTATTTTGAATCATTTAAAGATGATTTCATGTGGTTAGAAAAATTGAAGCTGTAATTAGCTGTTTTAAATTGACGAAGACAAAGAAATTATTTTTTCTAATGCAGCTGGCAAACATTTAGAAAATTATTTTGGATGCTTTAAGGCAAGCACTATACCGACGTTACTCACTTAGCACTACTCAGGAGGTGCGTGTAGCTAGAAGATAAGCTACGGACGCTGAGTAACAATACCCTCGCTTTACGATCATGTCAGACCGGGACCTACTGATTAAAGTGGCTTCCCAACCACTACAAACGTCCATGGCACCGCCGGGATTCGAACCCGAAACCTGTGGTACGGAGCGCCGCAGCTCTGTCTTCAGGGACCTGATGGCCGAGTGGCTAACGAAAAGAAAGTTAAAATTAAAGAAAGTAATCTTTTTTTTTTTTTTTTTTTTAACTTACTGTAATTATTCTAGAGATTTTCTTGCTAATGGTAAAATTCCAGAATATAAAAAAAAAAAAATAGAGAAATGGGAGAGAAGGTGTGATAAATTTTAACACATTTTGGAGCCTGGTGGCTGAATGGATAACGCTCTGGAGCTCGGTGCCACAGGGTTCGAGTCCCGGCGATGCCATGGATATTTGTAGTCATTCGGAATTTACTTTAAGTACCTTTGTAGTCATTCGAACAGTAGGTCCCGGTCAACTATGACTGTGGAGCATTGGGTGTAGGGCTGACAATCCTACGCCGTAAAAAGAAAATATTTCTCGTCTCTCTACCAGAAAGGCAAAAGGCCTTGGCCCACCATGGGTTGTTGCGACAATGATGATGATCATGAGTATTGACATTTTCTTGCGAATAGAAAAATCCAGAATATTAAACAAATTGGGGAAAAAAACTATATAGAAATGGAGAGAGGGTGGGATAAATTTTGGGGGTCTGATGGTCGGGTCTATAGCGGTCTGGCACTCGGTACCACAGGTTTCGGCTCCGAGTCGGGTCCCAAATTATGGTGGCAAAATGTAAGTAAAGTATTGAAAGCCTTCCGTGGTATATAATGATTGCATTAACCGGAAGTCCTGGTCTAATAAGATTGCAGAGCGTTGTGGGGATAGTTTTTTTATAAATATTATAGTCTGTGGGGAAGTGTTTCTAGCGTCCGTATCATATCTTCAAGCTGAACGTAACAAAGAGGCAGTCATTGCTTATGGCATAAAAAGTAACTGTCTCTGTATGCTGCTGCATTAGAACAAAAAATTACTCTAGTTTGGTGGCTCCATTCTTATAAAAGTGAATGTGCAATTAACATTGATAAAGATATGAAATCTTGTAACCTGTTTCTTTCCAACGAGGAAAAATAATTATACTTCAGTGTAAAAATTGGATTAATTATTAGAATTTACCTGTACCGCCAACGTTTCATAACATACATTATTTCCGACCAGTGAAATACTAAGGACGGAATTAGCTCTTTCTCCTTTCCTATAATAACATCATTAGCTTTATTCTTTTTTTTTTTTCATATTACTAACTGTAGAATTCACTTTTAGTAACAATATCTTAATAATATTGATGTTACTAATTCCATTGGTGCAGAAAAAACTGCACCATGTTCAAGACACACCATCGCAGGCGACTGGTACATGACTAAGGCTAATATGCAGATTCATAATAATCAGATTCATCGCACGAGGGCTGAAAACTGACTAAACCTCAAAACAACGCTCTATGAACATATTAGAAGGGGACCCACGGTTTAAAATTGATTTCGAATCCTACAAACATAAATTGCACCACTGGGACTCGAACCCAAAACCTGTTCCACCGAGCTCCAGTCAATTATTTTCTAAATAGTGTAAAAGTAAAATTAAATAGTTGAGCTCATGCCCAGCACGCTATAGTCATATTATACAGGGATCTAAGGTTAAAGTGGATTCCGAACCACTTCAAACATTCATGTCAAAGCCGGGCTGGAACTTGAAATCTGTAACATCGGACACTCGTCTATTTAGGCCCATCTAAGTTATATTTAAGATTGAAATTATTGATACCTCTCAATATGTTTTCTAATTTCTTAAGAATATTTTAATTTCTAATTACGTACCAAAACCTATATCAAAATGAATAAGTTTTATTCATAAAAATATTGACTATTTCTAAATTTTACAAGATCGAGTGTTAAATTTGCATTCGAAAATTTAAAAATGGTTTAAAGTTTTGTGCTTTATAGAATCACTGCGTAGAGTGAAAAATTACGTGTTACATTCTTTCAATAACTGAATGACACACATCAGAATAAATTTCGCTATCCTTATCTGCTAACAACAAAAATTCATAAAAAGCAATTTGTGACATACCAGATTAAGGAAACTATAAAAACCTTAAATGCTAGAAAAAAGCCCTTCCGGTATTTTATTCTATCCATCAGAAACTACATCTCACTAAAAAAAAAGAACAATGAAAAAAGGAATCTAAAGAAGAAAAAAAAAAAAAAAAAAAAAATGGCGTGTCTGGCCGAAAATCAAATCAAATTCTCTCCATTATCTCTGGAACACCTAATCTATGGGAATTCAGCTAGAAAAAAAAAAAACTTACAAAGAATGAATTAAAAAGAAGAGCAGAGATTCCTCGGTTATGATTGATTTCATTCTAGCATCTGTAGAAGAAAGATGATTTGGTTTTGCTTCGCCCCCTCTCTCCTACTATCCATCTACCTCTCTTTCATTTTTGCTCATTCTGGGAAGCCTGGCTCTATCGCATGATCATCCGGAACAAATCACTGCTGACGTGGGTGCCATGAATTTGATTTCATTCCTTTTTTTCTTTATTCATTTATAGAAGAACCAAGTTGCTTTATCGTTTATTCGGTTTCAATCGTATGTAGACTGAGACCTACAGCAAAGTAAGATTAAACTTATGGATGATTATTCAATTAATTTTTAACACTCGAATTGCATTGCGTAAATTAGCAGATACTAAATTTCATAACTTAATTGAGTTCCCTACCCAATTTACAAATATGTGTTTTGGAGAGTTTTACAACTTTGAACAAACTGTTACTATGTTTTAAGGAATAATTATAAATTATAAGGATGGAATTAGATTTCTCCTTTTCTATGATACATCATTTGCTTTATCCTTTTTCCATATTGTTAACTGTTGTATGAACTAACTTTTAGTAACGATAGCTTAATTATGTTGTTGTTACTAATCGCCTTGATGCAGGTTAGCCTACGCCAGGTTCGAGAGACCCCATGGGCTAAGGGTAATATGCAGCTTCACTTTAACGAGGAACCACGAGGGCTGAAGGTTGATTAAACCTCAAGGCAACGCTCTACGATCCTATTAAAACGGGATCCTTAAAGTTCTAAACATATCCATGATCCATCCCAAACAGCCATGTCAAAACCGGGCTCTAACCCGTAATCTGTAACACTGAACGCCAGAGAGCTAGACACTCGTACATTCAGGCCCAGCTAAATTATATTTATGCTATTGAAAATATTGATACATCTCAATATGTTTTCTAATTTATAATTATGAGGCTCAATGGCCGAGTGGCTAGTGCTTTTGCTCTGATACCACAGGTTTCAGATTCGAATCCCGGTGGTTGCATAGTTGTTTGATGTGGTTCGGAATCCACTTTAACCTTAGGTCCCGGGCCCATATGACTGTGGAGAGTCACAGAGCCCAATCAGACTTCTCAAGCCTACATCATTCCCAAACTATAAAAAAGGGAATTCGGCTCTAGGCATAGTGAAATGATGTGATCTGGATGTGGTGTGTAGTCGTAATATCTAATTATGTACCAAAAACTTTAACATAAGAAATTAAATCGTTTTAACACATTTAATTTTTCTTATTCATAAAATATTGATTTATTTTTGCAAAATCGAATGCCAAATTTGCAGTCCAAAATGTTTTTACCGTTTTGTAGTTTATAAAATCGCTGCTTAACGGAAAAATTATATGATACATTCCTTCAATGACTGAATGATACACATCAGAATAAATTTCGATATCCTTATCAGTAAAACAACAAAATTCATAAAAAGCAATTTGTGACATATCAGATTAAGGAAACTATAAAAACCTTAAATGCTAAAGAAAGCCCTTCCGGTGTTTTATTCTATCCATCAGGAACTACATCGCCCTAAAAAAAAAAGTGAACAATGAAAGGAATCTAAAGAAGAAGAAAAAATGGCGTGTCTGGCCGAAAATCAAATCAAATTCTCTCCATTATCTCTGGAACACCTAATCTATGGGAATTCAGCTAGAAAAAAAACTTACAAAGAATGAATTAAAAAGAAGAGCAGAGATTCCTCGGTTATGATTGATTTCATTCTAGCATCTGTAGAAGAAAGATGATTTGGTTTTGCTTCGTCCCCTCTCTCCTACTATCCATCTACCTCTTTCTTTCATTTTTGCTCATTCTGGGAATCCTGGCTCTATCTCATGATCATCCGGAACAAATCACTGCTGACGTGGGTGCCATGAATTTGATTTCATTCCTTTTTTTTATTCATTTATAGAAGAACCAAGTTGCTTTATCGTTTATTCATTTTCTATCGCATGTAAACTGAGACCAACAGTAGAGGAAGATTAAATTATACATTAAATTTAATTAATTTTTAACACTCTCTTTGAATTGCATTGCTTCCATTTTAAACAGTAATAGCATGAGTAACTTTAAGCAAGCGTAAAGCCATTTACGAAATTAGCAGCTTCTACATTCCCCTCCAAATTTACAAATATATGATTTGGGCGATTTTTACAACTTTGAACAAAATGCTATTATGTTTTAAGAACTAATTATAAATCTTACTTCAAATAAAAATGTTAGATACGCATTTAGAAGTAAATTTATTCGGAAATATATAAATTATGTTCCTATGAATATCCCTATTAAATTAAAATATTAATAATAATTCATATTCCTAAATTATGTCCTTCGCTGGCATCGAATCTTTCGGAATCTGAGAAAAAACATTTTATTCGCGTTATTAGTAAACAAATTTTTTGTTGAATTTTTTAAGACATATATTAGATAGAGGGAAAAACAATTTTCTCAATTTATTACTCTATATGCGTAAAAGTTGTCTTCAGATTTCACACAGTTGGCTACACTAATAAACTTCTTACTACAGTAAATATGGCTGCTAATTAGCCAAAGAAATGTCTAACATTATATATTGAAATATGTGGAACATTTGTTTGTTACGAAGACTATTTATATTAAATGAAATTTCATTTAAACCAAAATAATTTTCAATAAAAATAATAACAAATCACTGATGACCTGAGTGCCATGGATTTGAATTCATTTACTCTTTTTATTTATTTATAGGAGAACCAAGTTGCTTTATCATATTCGGTAAATATGAAAATGAGACATAAAATATGTCATAAGATATGTAAATAGTCATCTATAAATTTAATTAAATTTTAACACTCTCTTCTTCGAATTGCATTGCTTTCATTTTGAGCAGTAATAGCTCGAGTTTACACTTTCGTAAATGACTTTGTGAAATTTAGAAACCGCTAAATTACACAAATGCAACTTAATTGAATTCCCTATCCAATTTACAAATATATGTTCAGGCGAGTTTTACAACTTTGAACAAAATGTTATTATGCTTTAAGAAATAATTATAAATTTTACTTCTACAAAAATGTTAGATACGCATTTAGAAATAAATTTATGTCCTTTCAAAAAGAAATTAGATGTTACTGCCAACGAATCTTTCAAAAAAATTTCAACAATAAGATTTGCTTAATAATAACGCAACCAACATTTTTTAAAGATATATATATAAGGATTGAGTGAAAATATTTATCTCAATTTATTAGCCTGGATGCGGAAAAGCTGTCTTCAAATTTCACACAGATGACTACGCTAATAAACTTCCTACTACAGAATTTATGGCTGCTAATTAGCCACAGAAATATCTATTACGTATTAAGGTTGAGGAATTTTTCAAACAACTCATCGCTTGCTTTCCGCGTTAAAACATGAGGGACATATATATATACGAAGACTATTTATATTACTTAATCTCAGTTAAACCATATTAATAGTAAAATTATTTTGACATCAAAAAATTAAACTATTTATCGGAAAACTAACACATTTTACTTAAAGCATGAAGTAATGTCTTGGGAATGATCAGACTGCTCAGTGTCTTGGTGTGCCTGAAACCTATAAAGATAATATGCTACCGAATAACATGCGGTGGTTGTAAGACTATTGATGTGGTTCTCAAAAACAGTTCTCAAAATACTTATAATAAAACGTTCAGTTATTATTGTAAGGAACCAACAAATATTGCAGAAGGTAAGCTAATGCCGTAAAAATATCATATTAAAAAGCCTTTAAAAAAGAATGCAAGCAAAATTCTTCGAAAAATTTCAGTCATTTAGAAAAAACAAAAAAAAAAAATCTATTTAATATTTCATTATGTAAACGTAAAGGTTTTTTAATCTTCACTTGTAAAATTAACGTAGTTGTAGAATTTTTTAAAGGATCAAATGATATTTCTAAGTATGATAATTGAAATAATAATAGTATTAAAACAAACAAAATTTTTAAAATATTTAAAACTCAAAGAAAAGGCAGCAAAAAAGAATTCAAAACATTCAATTACCAAATAAGGAAGAAATGAAAATCTAGTAGGCTAAATGAAAATAATCTAAAAATTGAGTTATTTCAGGTGGTCAACGACAAGAAATATAATTTTTTAAAAGTTATAAACTTTAACAATTAATATAATTATAATTAGTTATAATCTAAAGCTTTAACAATTGATCCTTCGAAAACCTAATGAGTTTTACTAAAATGTGTTGCCATCAAAATCACTCGCATACAAATATTATAATAAAAACGGAATCATCTTGTTGGCATAAAAATCAACGCATTTACAGTTTAATGCTTGAAGTGTTAAAGAGCATAATAGAGAGACCATTACACATAACCGTCTTTTTTTCGTCTTCTAGAAAACATTTTTTTTGGTAATATTGGACGACAGTCGAAAATATATAAGAGAATTAGCCATGCAAGAAATTTTAAAATAAAGGCAGAAAACTAAAGTAAAATAGAATGTTCCTGAATCTTACGTTAATTTTCAAAGCAAACTATTGTATCGATATAATAAGCTGTCAGTTACATTTGATGAAACACCTCTTACAATGTCTGTTTCTCATTATAAACTTAAGACGACGATTGTAAATGTTTCTAATAAAATCGATAATTGAAATTTTTCGTACCATACATAAGCCACGTCAACTTAGTTACTGTAGCATTGGGTGCAATGTGCACCATTGAAGCACGAAAAGATAAATAATAAATCTTTAATTACATTACCCAAATCTGAAAATAAAAGTCAGCATCTCAAAGATTTATAAATAAGGCAACTAACCTATATATTAAAATACATAAAAGCATGAGGGTGCTGAAGCTAAATAAGCAACCACCTCCACTCGACGAAGTCTAGGTTGTTTTTACATCGAAAAAAATAATTGAATTAATCTTAAATTGTTTTAAATATTTGCATAGCAACAAAGATTACTTAGAAGAAAATTAAAATTTCACACTAAAGACAGCATTGATAGGTGACAACTACATATGTGTCACATTTTTTTTTTTTTTTTGCAAGCTTTTTCATTCCACTCTAATATACATGCACTTGCTTCATTATAATTTTATCAAATAAATAATAAAAATTTCCGTGCATACATTATTCGATTTACAAATAAGAACTGAAATTTATTCCAGAATCTGTAGAATAAAGATGATTTTGTTTCTGCTCATTCTTTTCTTGTATCTGTTATCATATATATATTTCTGTAAAATTTGGCTATATCGCATGTTCAAGTTGATCAACATTTCATTAAAAATATAAAGATTTAATTTATTGACCCTTTGTCATTTTATAGAATAAAGAAAGAACTATTATTCAACAACTGCTTTTTTAACAAATAAGAATAAAAAGATGACAGTATTGAGTTTTTCTTGTATTAATTTAATTTGAATTCTGGATAGTATTTATGGTTGAAAATGTCAATTCGTTATGAAATATTACAAATTATAATTTGAGTTTTCAAACTAAGTAGTAGAACGAAGATATTTTTTACTTTGCTTCAACATGTAAAAGTTTTAATATATCTTCACAATGCATTTCTTACTATTAAGAACACACCTCCCTCACACGGACGAATTTCTGAACTTTATTTTTAAGACACGCCCAATTCTTCCATTTAAGTTTAGATGGAATTTATCACATTTACCATCGAGAACTGAGATTTGATTTTTTTTAAGCAAGACTGCACTTTGTTTTAAGACACGTCTTTCAGTTCATAAATAGTTAGAAATTAGTAAAAGTTAGCTTAATAACTACTAACTTGGACTAGTGTAACTTGGACTAACTCTAACTAAACTAAGTGGACAAGAAAATATTAATCCTTCACGGAATTCATTAGACATTAAATTTAAGAGAAACTCATAAATAATGTTAATATGTAAGAAAACTTCATCACAAGATAATTATGACTTTATTTACAAGCTCAAAATATTTTTATTATCGTCTTGGGAATTTATTCGTCCTTATGTTTGCTAGTTTCTGAAATTACTTAGTAAATATTTTTATACCTTATTACTTTGTTATATTTCTTATACAAATTTAATGCTTTTTTATTGCACCTTCTTTCTTATGATGTACCCAGCTATATTAAAATTTTGTCCATATTCACTGGTTAAAAATTTGTAAGCTCGTGCTTTTCCTATATTATTTCGTCAATCATCCATCATAGTTCTAACCTTATTTGAATCAGATTGATTGAACCAATTCACTTTTAATTTAAAGTGGGTTCTCCAATACTTCGCTACAGAACATATCCACCCACGAAAACTTTCCAATGGCACAAGGTTGTATGTAAAGATACTGAGCAATGTGATTGAAGCGGCTATTTTAACAGAAAAGTGGGAGGATGAAACAGTTTTTAATCCCACGGTTACCACTCATACCGATGGATCTCCTTTTGGGATTGCAATTTCTAGTGAGATTTGCATTCACGATCCACAAGTCACAAGTGCAGTCTATGAAATAATGTGGTGTAGATTTTTAGATCGCAATGCTTCATTCATGGACAGCCATATGCTACTTGCTCATGTTAGGTATACCAAAGAATTTAACCTGTTACCCTCCAAGTGTAAGAATAAAATAGAGTAAATGAA
>BPLR01010532.1:0-127926 GCA_021605095.1 Caerostris extrusa | reverse complement strand
AGCTACGTATTGCTGCATTCACCGCGGATAAATATATTTCTAAGCTTTTGAAATTTAATATACAGTTTCACGTATATTAATAAAAGGGATTTTATAGATACCTAAATTTTATGAGGAATTGAAACCGACCTGCTTGTTGCTATAATTGAAAGGATATTTCCTTTAACAAAATGTAATGATTTAGTTTTAATGATGAAAAAATATATGAAGTTTACTCTGATAAAGTGTTAAAATCGTTTAATGAATATAATATTTAATATATTAATAAATTTTATTTGATTATTAACGCCATTACTCAAGAGCTATGCATTATATGCAGCATTAGAAATAAACATAATGTACAAAAAAAAGAAATTTAAACAATGTAGCAAGAATAACTAATTCTATCTTAAAAATTACTTTAATAAGTGATTTTATAATTGTTTTAATAGGGGCTGATTTTTAAATATATTGTATAAATTAAATGATTTTAAAAAAAATGTTTCTTAACTTGTATTGAAATATAGAATGCTTTGTTTGCATAATGCTATGACACGAAATGACCTGTAAATTATAATAAATAATTATATATAATACTATATTAATATATAATAATAATATATTAATGAATTTCATTTGATTATTAATAGCATTACTCAAGAGCTGTGTACTACATGTAGCGTTAGAAATAAGCATAATTTACAATAAGACATTTCAACACTATTGCAAGAATAACTAATTCTATCTCAAAATGATTTTGTTAAGTGATTTTGTAATTATTTTAATATGGGGTTGATTTTAAATGTATTTTAGAAACTAAAGTATTTTAAAAATGTTTCTTATCTTATATTGAAATATGAAATGCATTGTTTGCATTAATGCTATGGCACGAAATGATTGCAACTTTTTAAATATTTTGTTATTTAAGGATTAGCTTTTCTACATTTTGAAAAACAGACCCTGATCTAGATTTAAAATAATATTATTGAATTATAATATATTAATTAATGATATTATGAATTTCAACCCAATCACATTTTTCGGCATTAGTCTTTGCAAATTCAATGAAAAATAATTAGATTTTGAATACCTACAAATATATTTTTTATCATATTTTGAAAATTGTAATATATTTTTGGTTTCTCTACATTTTGAAGTGATTCCTATCAAGATTTTCAGAAATACTAATGTATTTATGAATTTCAATCCTATCATGTTTTACGACAACCTTGAGAATTTTATAAGAATAATTTTTCAATCATCTACAAAAAATATTTTTATTATATTTTGAAAAAACTTATTATTCTTATTTTTTGGTTTTCTACATTTTGAAAAACAGAATTTGATCAAGATTTAAAATAATATTAAAGAATTATAATATATTCATTAATAATATTATGAATTTCAACTCAATCATATTTTTCGCCGTTAGCCTTTGCAAAGTCAGTAAGAATAATTAGATTTTTGAACAACAACAAATATATTTTTTATTACAATTTGAAAATTTTATTGTATTTTTTTTTGTTTTTCTACATTTTGAAATGACTTCTATCAATATACATCAATATTTAAGAAATATTAACGTATTTACGAATTTCAACCCTATCATGTTTGTTTGCGACAACCTTTGCAAATACGATAAGAATAATTTTTTCAAACATCTACAAAAATATTTTTATTATATTTTGAAAAATGTATTATTTTTTTTTTGGTTTTTCTACATTTTGAAAAGTAGACCCTAATCAAGATTTTGAGAAATATGAATGCATTTCATGAATTCAACCGAATTGTATTTTGTGACTACAATATTTTCAAATTTGATAAGAATAATTTAATTTTTGAACACCTACAAATATATATTTTTAATATATTTATATAATAATATATAAATATATTAAAAATATTTTAATATATTTATAATATAATATATATTTTAATATATTTATAATATAGTAATTAATATATTTTTGGGTTTTTCTACATTTTTGAAATGACACCTATCAAGATTTTAGAAATATAAATGTATTTATGAATTTCAATCGTATCTCTGTACCTATCCTATCTAAATAGTTTTGCAACAACCTTTAAAAATTCGATACAAATAATTTTTTCAAGCATCTACAAAATATTTCTATTATATTTTGAATTATTTATTATTTTTTTTTTTTGTTTTTCTACATTTTGAAAAATAGACCCCAATCAAGATTTTGAGAAATATGAATGCATTTTACGAATTCAACCGAATTGTATTTTATGACTACAACCTTTTTCAAATTTGATAAGAATAATTAAATTTTTAAATATAAAAATATATTTTTATGTTTGCCTTATTATTATATTCAGGTATAAATACGTTATATCCATGTGTCTACGGACAATTCTTTATAAGATATATAGCATAAAATCGATCATTTTCAAGAGCATTATTAAAAAAAGAAAGATTGGCGTAAAATTAAAGCCTACATTCAAGCAGTTGGAGCTAAACTGTAGAAACATTTTTAATAAACTAGATTATTGATTTTGATTATCTACATTTTGAAACATAGACTATAATAAAGATTTTGAGTAATATGAATGCATTTTTATGGATTTCAACCTTTTCAAATTTGATAAAAATAATTAAACTTTTGAACACCTACAAAAAATATTTTTATATTTACCTTTTATTACATACAATTATAATTATGTTATATCTATATGCCTATAGACAATTCTTTATAAAATATACAGCGATTCTGAGGTTGAATAAAAATCGATCATTTTCAAGAGCATTATTAAAAAAGAAGATTGGTGTAAATTAAAGTCTACATTCAAGCAGTTGGAGCTAAACTGCATGGAATCCGAATTCATAAACTCCGAAGTATTTTTTAATAAACTAGACTCAAGGTAAAAAAAAAAAAAAATCTGAAATATGCCGGCTCGCGAACATACAGACGTAGAAATAATTTCTGAGACAGGAATCTGCGAGAAAAACTTGTGGAATTTCAAGGCAATAAAAATAAAACAAAAAGCGAGAAAATGAAAGTTTTAATTTCTTTGAAAGATCTTCTTCAACTTTGGTGGATGTAAAAAATCTATTCCAATGAGTGATGAAAAAAAAAAAAACTTGTTTATCTAATTTTACGAACAATAAAACTTTTCTTTACATGTATAAACAAAATTATTGAAGAAATTGCTAATTGGGAAAAATATTTGTAAAATTAATTCAATAGAAATTTATGCGTAGTCAAATTAATTAATTCCTTACCTGTCATAAAATTGATAACTAATTAATTGCCTTTGGTTTTTTAAAACTAAAATTAACATATTAAAAAAAAAATTTGAAATTAAAATTTCTTTAGACTAATTGCTTAGTATTGAAAAGAATAATTTTTATTTTTTAAACACCATCATTAGTAAAATATATTTAATTTAATAACAAATTATATTTCAGAATTTGAATATCTGTTAGAATTTCATTTTATTTTTCTTAATTTTAAGAGAAAATAAAAATTAAATCTCTGCATACATTTAACAGAATAAATATATTTAATAGTTTTTATAATTCATAAATATGATATGATTGAATATATCATAAAATAATAATTTTTTTCTTTTAAAAATTAGAACATATTATTAATAATAAATTAAATAATTATTAATAAATAATTATAAATTTTAAAATTTATTTCTGATTAACCAGTCGATGTACTTTTAATTTAGTTGTACAAAATGTATAAGTTAACAACTAATTCAATATAATCTGCTTAACATTTATAAATCAACAATGGTTTGAAATGCATCATTAATTTAATCAGTTAATCAATTTAATATGTTAGAATTTTGTTGTATTTTTCTTATAAATATATTTCTTTGTATGCCAAATTTAGTTTTAAGAATCATATGAGAAAATAAGACTTAAATCCATACTTATATTTAATAGAATAAATACACATTAATAGTTTTTATAATTCATAAATATGATATGATGGAATATATCTTAAGCTAAAAGAAATTATTTTCTTTCTTTTAAAAATCATGATTCATTATTAATAATAAATTATGATAAATTTTAAAATTTATTTCTGGATAACCAGGCGGTGTACTTTTAATTTAGTTTTACAAAATCTATAATTTAATAACTATAATCTGCTTAAAATTTATAAATCAGCAATGGTTTGAAATACATTATTAACTTAGTTTATAAATTGCTATAAAAGTATGCAAGCACGTATTTGAAAATTGATAATTTAATAATAAGTACAAGCTTCATTCTGAATATTCTAAATTAAATAAATTTTGACTATTCTAAATTAAATAAATTTCAGCATATTGAAATTGAATCAAATAATGTGCTCAGATTACTATTTCAGACTCCTTTCCTCCACTATAGATAAATCTACAGACAAGGATAATTAGATTTTGTATACTGGTATACTGTTCTGATCAATCAAGATACATCAGGATGTTTATTAACATTATATCACACAAAAGTAGGTTGATGAGTTGAAATTTTTATAAAATGTTTTTCTTTTACCCATATTTCTGTCTTATAGTTCTGAAATAATAAGAAACAAGCAATACTAATAAATATTTTACTATGACGCTGTGTTTTAGCATAGAGTTTGTGTTCTAGATTGATTAACTGTATGAAAACATAACATAAAAAGCGTGACACAATATGTTACACGTTACGTTACGTTACACGTTAGTTGTGGGAGATACTTTAATGATATGGCATTTAAAATTGTTAGACTATCTTGAAAATTGCTTTCACGAATATTTTTATGCAAAAACAACATTGTTGTATATTTTTTCATTCTTACAGATTTACAATTAAAAATTAGAAATTTTTTCATTGTTGTTAATCTCTGTTTTGTTAATATATATATCTTTATTTTTCGTAAATCTGTTTAAAGACTTTTAGAATATTGATGGACAGAAATCTTTTTGAATTAAATTACGTGTAAAAAGGTACATTAATTACAATTTAATAGATTATTTTATAATTTCCAGCTAAGAAAAAGACTCCAAACACAAAAATGCCTTCTTTGCTTGTTTTGTTTTACATTCATAAATTCCAATAATTTTTAGATTTATTATAATTCTATAATTTTTAAATTTATTAAAATTCGATATTTTTTAAATTTATTATAATTCGGTAATTTTAAAATTTATTATCTTTCTATAATTTTTAAATTTATTATATTATAATTTTAAAATTTATTATAATTTAGTATTTTTAAAATTTATTATAATTTGATAATTTTTAAATTTATTATAATGCATTCATATTATATCATAACATGCATTCATATGCATATTATAATGCATTTATTGTAATGAATAATAACACAAAATGCATTCTTTGCTTATTTTGTTTTTACATCCATGATTTCAATGATTTTTAGATTTATTATAATTCGATAGTTTTTAAATTTACAATTCTATAATTTTTAAATTTATTATAATTCAATAATTTTTAAATTTATTATAATTAGATATTTTTAAAAATTATAATTCGATAATTTTTAAATTTGTTCTCATTCGGTAATTTTTAAGTTTATTATAATTCGATAATTTTTTGCTTTTACTGTAAATGTAACCGATTAAATGGAAAAAAACCTTCCTCTAGATGTAGAAAGTTATCCAGCAATAAACTCGAAAGCATTTTTAAGAGTCCTTTTGAGCACCAAGAGAAGTGGGGTTGGTGTTAGAGTGCCCGTTATTATTCCATCAGTCTTTGCAAAGAATGAGGGGACACCAGTCTTCCCCTCCCAAAAGGTCTGGTGTCCCAGGAGGGCAAAATATCTCAAGCAGAAGACAATCTAGGGAGGGGAAGCTTATTAGAAGCGAAGACACAATGGTGGCGTAACCTTTTTAACACGGGCGCCATGAAGAGAGTGGTTACTAGGCACGTGCACTCAAAGTTTACATCATTTTGTTCCACCTTACGCCAAACTGCTTTTTCCGATTTCTTTGTTGACTCAGCCCATGGTCCCCTCTCTTTCGTAGCCAGAAGCAATTTTATTACCTGACCTTTGGCGGCACGTGCCATCCAGACTGGAGGGAAATGGCACACAGCCTCCAAAAACAGAAGGCTGTGTGTTTTTTCTTCTTTGAGGAAGTTTTATTGTTCACTTACTGTGTCTTCTTGGAATGCGGTGGCACGAAATGATAATAGGGTGTTGAATGGGAAAATCTTGGGTGTGATGTGTGAATGTTTTGCATTCTAGTACAAAATGTTAAAGAAGAAAGGAAGGCTTTTTTTTATGAGTGAAGCTTAAGCCTTAAAAAAAAATCATTCTGAAATATTTTTGTCAGCAAATTTTACAAAAATTCCCCTTTGAAGATTTTTAAGGCATTAGTTATTTATTTGTTTTAAATGGATTGTAAGATTAATTTAGTAATTTTATGTCGAAGTTGTTTAAATATACTGCATATATTTATAAGACAAATATTTTTAGATTAATCATAAGATAGTACGATGGTGTGCCTTTGATGATTTATAATGTATCTATTAGAATTACAAAATAAATAATATATATTTATTTTCAAATTTAGTATATAGAGATTTGTTGACTTGAAATTAATTATAATTTTGTCCATGATATTTTGAAGTGATTTTATGAAATTTTATGCTTTATATATTATTGTAAAAAAGATTTGCATTATTATTTACAAATTAATTGTATAAAAATATTTAACAAGAGTATTTTTTTAATTACAATCTTTAAAATTTCTATTACTAAAATGATAATTCACCTGGGAGAGACTATTTTAGTTCGTAACTTGATTTATTTAACGATTAGGAAAAGTAGTTAAAATAAATATCTATTTTTTTGAAAAAGGGAAGTTAAAAATTATACTGTGAAAGCATTAAAAATTTAACTAAAAATTGCTTATTATTTAGATGGATTGCGAATTAAAAAACCTGAAAGAAATTTATTAGACTATAATTGAAAAAATTAGTCTAATAAATCAAAATGAGTTCAACAATAAAATGACTCAAAAATTTAATTCAGTATCAAGATAATGAATAAGCATCAAGACAAAGTAAAGACAAAGTAAGCATCAAGGCAAGCTAAGAAAGAAAATCAAGAAAAGGAATTAAGATAAAAAAAAAACAAAACAATAGTAGCAGAACAAAGTTTCAGCTTTTTTTTTTTTGCTGATAAAATCACAGAAGGATAAAAAAAAATACCAATTGAATTAAAAATATAAAAATGTAAGGATAAAAGCCCTTCAACGTTCATTAAAAAGTTGAGAAAAACTTAAAAATTTATTTTACTAGTCTTGCAGTTCCCATGAATTTGAAGATACAGAAACTTCTCGACTAAAGAGAGGTTTGGAGAATAGTCTGCAAAATGCCTTCGTTAACAACATGTGTAATTCCACTTCATGTAATATAGATATGTTCTTTAAAAGGTCCTGTTTGCCATTCCCTGGAAACTTCAGCCTATGTAGTAATTCATAAGCGGATTACACGAAGGAATCCTACTTCGTATTAATCAAAGCTAAACGAAGCTTCCCCAAACTTTTTGTGAAGTTTCCCTCCAATAATCCGCTTCTTAAAGAGGAAATAGGAACAGCATGCCTAAAAGTAAAAGCCTTTTTATAGACATACACAAAAAAGTTTGTTTACGGAAAGTCTTATCAACAGTTTTTGTTCGTTTAACCCAAAGCTTAATTCGAAGTGAAATGAAGAAGGTCACTCTTAAAAATAAGAAAGAACATGAACCCTGGTAAGATAGCGTTTATGTTTTGTTTGATAGAGTTTCGAAACCAAAAAGAACTGTCACCTGACAGAAAACATTTTTTTGCGACCTAGTTCTGTTCATTAAAAGTGCTTTTTACTTTTTTATATTTGTAAGAAGATGTAATTTTACTGAGCTGACTTTGATAAGAAAACTACTTAAAATATGAATTAATGTAAGAAAGTGATTTCTCGAATAAAAAAAAAATCAATATCTTGGCATAAAATTGTTGTTTACTGTTCAATAGCGAAGTAATATTTTTTACTCGCCTAACAAATATGCAATGTTATCTGAAAGCAGGAAATAATTTATGAATTGTAATTAAACTATTTTATAAATACCCAGATATTATAAAATTTATAAAGATCAATAGATTAAACTGGACTGCTCATATATTTAGAATGAATGATTTAAATCCTGTAAAAGGCTTGTTTTGGCAAAGCTGCAGGGACAAAGAGGAAGAGGATACATATACATTGAAAAAGATTTTGCTCTACTAAAAGTTAAGAATTGGAAGACCATTGTCACCCAGAGGAATGAAAGGATCTCTTCAAAGGAAAGCCTTGGCCTACTCTGGGTTCTCGTACTATAGATGATGATGAATAGACAATTTTGTGTGGTAAGTTTCAACTACTTAAAACTTTCCATAAATGTTTAGAAATACACCAGTAAGCTGTTTAAGAACACATGTTTAGTTTAAAAAACTTATTTTACTTTAATAAGGAATAGGCATTCAAATGCATATTAATAAATTTTTAATTATTGCTGAGAGATCGATATTTATTGTTCGAAAACAAATTCAGTAAAGTTTCCACAAATAATAATGAATTCAAGGAAAATAAAATGATCTCATTTGGCATTTTTAGTTCGCATCCTTTTTTTTTTAAAACCACTCTCCTTGTACGTTCAACAACTGACAATTCAAAAGATGTGTAGTTTGCTAGAAATTTGCTGAGAACCTTAAGAAAATGAGGTACTAACGAATTTAAACAACTGTCCAATTTAAACCTGTCAGTTCCCTTTTAAGGAACGAGGAAAAAAAAATTGTATCATCCTTAAGGTCTATCACTTTACGAAATTTGTCAATCTTAGTAACGACATTAGTGAATAATGAATTCAAGGAAATACAAAATAATGAATTGAAGGAATACATAATAATAAATTTAAGGAAATACAAAATAATGAGTTTAATAATGCATAATAACGAATTCAAGGAATACATAACAATGAATTCAAGGAAATACAAAATAATGAATTCAAGGAATACATAATAATGAATTCAAGGAAAATAAAAGGATCTTTTGCGGCATTTTTAGTTCGAATCCTTTTTTTAAACCCCTCTCTTTGTATATTCAACAACTGACAATTCAAAAGATGTGTAATTTGTTAGAAATTTGAAGAGAACCTTAATAAAATGAGGTACTAACGAATTTAAACAACTGTCAATTTAAACCTGTCAGTTCCCTTTTAGGGAACGAGGAAAAAAAATTGCATCATCCTTGATGTCTATCACTTTACGAAATTTGCCTATCTTAGTAACGACAATAGTGAATAATGAATTCAAGGAATACATAATAAAAAATTTAAAAAATACAAAATAATGAGTTTAATAATATAATTATGAATTCAAGGAATACATAACAATGAATTCAAGGAATACATAACAATGAATTCAAGAAATAAAATAATGAATTCAAGGAATACATAACAATTCAAGGAATACATAACAATTCAAGAAAATACAAAATAATGAATTCAAGGTATACATAACAATGAATTCATGAATTCAAGGAATACATAACAATGAATTCAAGGAATAACAATGAATTCAAGGAATACATAACAATGAATTCAAGGAAATACAAAATAATGAATTCAAGGAATACATAATAATGAATTCAAGGAAAACATAACAATGAATTCAAGAAATACAAAAATAATGAATTCAAGGAATACATAATAATGAATTCAAGGAAAACATAACAATGAATTCAAGGAATACATAACAATGAATTTAAGGAAATAAAATAATGAATTCAAGGAATACATAACAATGAAATTAAGTAATACATAACAATGAATTCAAGGAAATACAAAATAATGAATTCAAGGAATACATAATAATGAATTCAAGGAATACATAACAATGAATTCAAGGAAATACAAAACAATGAAATCAATAATTCAAGGAATACATAATAATGAATTCAAGGAATACACAAATATTGAATTCAAGGAATACATAACAATGAATTCAAGGAAATACAAAATAATGAATTCAAGGAATACATAATAATGAATTCAAGGAATACATAACAATGAATTCAAGGAATACAAAATATTGAATTCAAGGAATACATAACAATGAATTCAAGGAAATACAAAATAATGAATTCAAGGAATACATAATAATGAATTCAAGGAATACATAACAATGAATTCAAGGAATACAAAATATTGAATTCAAGGAATACATAACAATGAATTCCAGGAAATACAAAATAATGAATTCAAGGAATACATAACAATGAATTCAAGAAATACAAAATAATGAATTCAAGGAATACATAATAATGAATTTAAGGAAAATAAAATGCTCTTTTGTGGCATTTTTAGTTCGAATCCTTTTTTAAACCACTCTCTTCGTATATTCAACAACTGACTATTCAAAAGATGTGTAATTTGTTAGAAATTTGATGAGAACCTTATTAAAAGGAGGTACTAACGAATTTAAACAACTGTCCAATTTAAACCTGTCAGTTCCCTTTTAGGGAACGAGGAAAAAAAATTGCATCATCCTTGATGTCTATCACTTTACGAAATTTGTCTATCTTAGTAACGACATTAGTGAATAATGAATTCAAGGAATACATAATAATAAATTTAAGGAAATACAAAATAATGAGTTTAATAATATAATTATGAATTCAAGGAATACATAACAATGAATTCAAGGAATACATAACAATGAATTCAAGGAAATAAAATAATGAATTCAAGGAATACATAACAATGAATTCAAGGAAATACAAAATAATGAATTCAAGGTATACATAACAATGAATTCAAGGAATACATAACAATGAATTTAAGTAATACATAACAATGAATTCAAGGGAATACAAAACATTGAATTCAAGTAATACATAACAATGAATTGAAGGAAATACAAAATAATGAATTCAAGGAATACATAATAATGAATTCAAGGAAAATAAAATGATCTCTTCTGGCATTTTTAGTTCGAATCCTTTTTTCCTTTTCGTATATTCAACAACTGACAATTCAAAAAGATGTGTAATTTGTTAGAAATTTGATGAGAATCTTAATAAAATGAGGTACTAACGAATTTAAACCTGTCAGTTCCCTTTTAGAGAACGCGGAAAAAGAAATTGCATCATCCTTAATGTCCATCACTTTGCGAAATTTGTCAATCTTAGTAACGACATTAAGTGAGAACGTTCGAATAATGTGTGGAATTTCTCGACGGCGAGTTCTCACCGTTTCTTGTCCACTCCACTGATTCAGTCTTCATCGATACACCTTCACCCTTAAATTCATTTTGTAAAACATAGTTCACGCATTAGTTATTTCTGGCTGTTAATATAGAAACGGCGAAGATTTATAGAAAGTCAGGCTCCTAATTATATGTGCTTTCGAAAACTAGCTCGCGCTAATCAAGGGAACAAATTTTCAAAAGCTTTATTGACTTCAGCGGTATATTTCATCCAAATGCGAAACTAAAGGGCAAGAGATTACATAAACGCTGGCTTCATTTAACAAAACGGCTTTCATTTGCAAACGGGTACTTAAGTGTTGTTGCTGGCAAACTTTTCGAAGAGGAGTTTGTCAAAAATCTCTCTTCTCCTTTCTGAACTTCATTACAATTTCACGAGCTAACGAGGCTCTTTACAGCCAGGCAGAAAGTACAGCCAAAGCGAGAGAAAGACTTATTTTCTGACCTTTATATGCAATTATTGAATACATTTTTCATTTCTCTCTTTATGTCATTAAAGCGCATAACTTTCAACCTTCCGAGTTCTTGTTGGTATGTAAAAGCAGCACCATGCTTATTTGAAGTGTTTTGATAGAAGTACTTATGTTCTTTTAGGTTGAAAGCACATTTCTTCTGCAAAACGTAATGATCTCCCGAAATCTTTTAACGATTAAATACCTTAAGGAACGCATTTTAATTCAAACAAAGTACACTTAATGGATTCGCTTTCGATTCGTTTTAAATCATTATCAAACTTGAATTTCCTACTTGGAGATAAACATGCACATTTCACTTTATTCTGTGTAGTTTTATAATAGTAATTTAAACGCTATTTTTGTTTTATTGTTCGGAATCATACAAATATGGAATTGCATGTAGTTCTGTAAAAGACTAATGGACATAGAAATAAATATGCATATGCAACAATTTTAAAAACTGATTAAGATTATTCTTTCGTATTACATATAGTCTGTTAAATCTATTTCTATTCAAATGTTGTTCCTCAATGGTGCTGTCCAAATTTGTTTATCCAGAAATTTCCTTAAAAATTTATTATTCAACATACACAAAAACATTTTAATCAAAGCGTTTGTTAAATCACTCGAAATAAGTATTTTGTATAACGATTCATAATGCATTTTAAAAAAAATTATAAGATATTTTTGTATTAGAGTTTATACGCATTTTGTATAACAATTTATAAGTGCAATATATTTCCTTATGAAAATACTTCACGTATAAAGATTTTTGTATTGAACGGAATTGTTATAGCTTATAAATGGAAAAAGTGATACATCCAATTGCATATCTAAAATATGAACCTCATTACATTAATTGTGTGATAATTTTAGCTGAATACAACATCCTTGTTTAAGATTGTTATAAGTTATATACTAAGTAAAGGGCTATTTTCTCTAAAAAAATTATAAGAAATTAAAAGAAATTAAATATAAGAAATATAAGAATATAATATAAGAAATACAAGAATATAAGAATTAATTTATAATATAAGAATATAAGAATTAATTTATAATATAAGAATTTAATTATAAGAAATTAAAGATCGATTTCTTGCCCAAGAAAGAGGAAAAAAAACCTAAAATGTTGTTTCAGTGAAAACAAGGAAAGCTTTCCTAAACATTTCCTTATTATTACTGGATTGACTTATAATGTAAAAATTTAAATAAAGAAAGTAGAAAACAATGTCAAAACTAACTCGGATTACCATCAGAAATATGTCAAAGAAGACATCCCACCACTTTATCCAATCAGTCTTCACCGTGTTAAGTTTCTTCAGGATAAGATTACCAGTCTTGCTTCTAAGTCTACTGCATTATAATATATTATATAAGAGGAAAAATGAAATCTATCTATATTTGTATAAGAGGAAAAATGAAATTGGAATTGATTCTAATCTATTTAAATGCAACCCACTCAAGTTCCGCGTCCATGGATTACGGTGCCTTTTGACTTTTAAAATAATCTCTTTATGAGCTGCATCCCAAGGCATTGAATAGACTCTGGAAGATTGCGGAGGAGGAATGGAACAAAATCAACATTGATAGCTTACGAGAACTCTTTTATCTTGGAAATCAAGAAATAATATGATAATTCAACAAAAGGATTATCAGAATGATTATATTAGAAAATAAAATAATTATCCTACTCAGAAATATATTTTTTCAAAATCGTTACAAAAATGTGTGAAAACTGTCTGTACACACACTAACGTTGATATTTCCATGAATTCTCAACAATAATAATGTAATGTAACTAATTTTAAATGTAACTAAATTTGATTTTCATATTGAGGATTCAATCATACGAATATGTTATATGTATTTAAGCTAGATAATATACAAATTATGAAACTGAAATCATGCAATTCAAAATCGTTAGGAGTACCAGATTTTTAAAATAATGTTAGCTATTAAAATTATCATACAATTATACATAACTTTATGTGTTTACTAATCATAGAAGAATCCTATTTAATGATCATGGAATATGGAAAGTCTAATTTTCGATATTAATGATATCATATTAAAAATGGTAAAGCTAACTCACAAACTGGTTTTAAAGTTTTTTTTTTACAGAGTTAATATTTAAATCTGGGTTTTTGATTGAGGATTTTTTTTTGTCTCGAAGATTATTATAGAAATACATTGAAAGTTACTCAATTTGATTGAAAAAATTTCTGGCAATACTAAAATTATTAAACAGCTTTTTAATTAAAATATCTACTAAAATAATTATAAAATAAACAAGTAATATAAAAAAAAAATTATTTAAATCAATTCCTACTTAGGTCAACAAAGAAAAATTTTATTTTAGTTACTTTTTATTAAATAATTACAATTAATATAAATATGTATATACATATGACAGAATCACAATATTAAGTGGCAAAATAGAAAGCGAATTTCCTTGCAATTTTCCATTTTACTTTCAATATATGATGCTGAACTATTATTTTTGTTGTTACTATTTATTCGCTTTCTATTTTTTTTTTTCATATCTAATTACAATTAATATAAATATGTATATACATATGACAGAATCACAATATTAAGTGGCAAAATAGAAAGCGAATTTCCTTGCAATTTTCCATTTTACTTTCTATATATGATGCTGGACTATTATTTTTGTTGTTACTATTTATTCGCTTTCTATTTTTTTTTTTTCATATCTAATTACAATTAATATAAATATGTATATACATATGACAGAATCACAATATTAAGTGGCAAAATAGAAAGCGAATTTCCTTGCAATTTTCCATTTTACTTTCAATATATGATGCTGGATTATTATTTTTGTTGTTACTATTTATTCGCTTTCTATTTTTTTTTTTTCATATCTAATTTATGAAGCTGATGGTGGGCTATAATTTCTCATTCTATCCATCTCTTGTAAAGCTTCATTATTGCAAGGAACCTTTCCAGTCAGTTTCGAGCAGTCCAGTTCTTCAATTAAAATTAATTAAATTTAATTAATGAATTAATATTTGAAAAGATATATTAACATCAAGGGTCACCCACTACAAGTTTTAAAAAATGTATTTGAACTTGAGTGGATGAATAAAAAGTGTTTTATGAACGATTGAAAATTTGAACAAGATATATAAATATATATAGGGAGAGTGTAAACTAATAGTAGGAGTTGAAAAATAAAAAATTAAAATAAATTTAAAAGTAACTAAAAAACTAAAATAAATCACTAAATAATAAAAAATAATTCAAATATATAATAAAAAAAAAAAAAAAAAATAAAAATAAAAATAAAATAAAAATATAGGTTAAAAATAGATTTCATCAACAAGTATAAATATTAAAGTAAATGAAAATAAAACAAAATAATATTAAAATATTATGTAGTATATAATATAAAAGTTTAAAATAATAATAAATAGCTAAAATAATATAAAAATTTCATGAAAAAGTCGAATAATCTAATATATGTCCTTTAGTTTGAAAAAAATAAGAAAATTTCAAACTGAGAGTAAAATGGTATGTATAACAAATTGGGAATTAAGAAATAATTCTTTTTACATAATGAATCAACGATGATAATTTATATTCTGATGTTAAAAGAATAAATTTATTGACAACATTCTGTTTCGTTTTCATTGATGCAGGATATATTACAAACGAGATTAAACTTAAAAAAAACAACACAGATTTTGTAAAGAATTTAGTAAAATTTGAACAAAATTTTAAATCTGATAAAATTAAATTCCCAAAATTACTATTTGGAATAACACAATGTTCTAATATTTTACATTCTGAATCCAGGTCGTCCTACCACAGTGCATTATTATATATCTATTCAGAAAAGCAATTTACAAATCCCGGACATCGCAGCCTGATGTAAAAACACATCTAATAACAGCATGGAATAAATGGCCAAACCATCGTTTATTACACGCAATGAAAACAGATAACACAGAGTTAGTTCATTACAAAATATAGGTTGCGATGGGACGTCACATTATCGCAAGAGAAATCTTTCCCTTTCTGCGTGACCAATCGCAATAGACAGATCTTCTCGAATTGATACTAATATCCAGGCAATTTTTTCCATAATTGCTCAGTCGCAATTAATCGGGCCTTGCAATTGGTATTTTTGGTTGGGCGGAAGCGATCACTTCCAATCATAAAAATTGCTGCCTGGCGCTATGGATGGATTCGTTTCGGGGTCTCGTTGCATGTGATTCAGGGTACAAAATCCTATGCCTCTTTCCCAGAAACATAGTACCGTCACTGGTGATTAAAACGTTGAAAGGGACGCACCCCCTAGATAATTATCGAAGTGATTTCATTTCAGCTTAGCACTGTACTGGTACGATGTTATCCAGCGAGTTCCAGTCCTATGAGCGGAACCAGTTAGTTCCATTTACTAATGTACATCATTTTTACTCTCTCCCGTTTCGATGCTAATGGCAAGGGGAAAATAATTTGGTTTTATCCATGCCGGTTTCGCTGAAGGATTTATTCCCGGTGCTGGATTTGGGTGGGTATTAACTCGGGTATGGTAACGTTGGAATAACAATGTAATGCTAGACTCGATTACATTATTCTTGATAAGGTTTTTGGTTTCATGGAATTAATATGGGATCATTTTTTGAAACAGTTTACGAAGTAAAACTTGATGTTAAAAAGAAAACTTGAAAAGGAGGAGACCCACGAATTAATTATTGAATAAAAAGTAAAAACATAAATGGAAATTTGTTTAAAGGAATACATTTTGAGGATTATTTTATACTGACGGGTTTGATATGATTCGGGTTTATGATTCGGGATTTGGTATTGCTAAATATATTATTATATCATATTGCTAAATAGGATTCGCGTTGCTGATTCGGGATTCGGTATTGCTAAATATATTATTGTATCATATTGCTAAAAGGATTTGAGTTGCTGATCCGGGTTTATGATTTGGGATTCAGTATTGCTAAATATATTATTATATCATATTGTTAAATAGGATTCGCGTTGCTGATTCGGGATTCGGTATTGCTAAATATATTATTATATCATATTGTTAAATAGGATTCGAGTTGCGATTCAGGTTCGGTATTGCTAAATATATTATTATATCATATTGCTAAAAATGATTTGAGTTGCTGATCCGGGTTTATGATTCGGGATTCGGTATTGCTAAATATATTATTATATCATATTGCTAAATATATTATTATATCATATTGCTAAATATGATTTGAGTTGCTTTATTCGGGTTTATGATTCGGGATTCGATATTGTTAAATATATTATTATATCATATTGTTAAATAGGATTCGAGTTGCGATTCGGGTTCGGTATTACTAAATATATTATTATATCATATTGCTAAAAATGATTTGAGTTGCTGATTCGGGTTTATGATTCGGGATTCGGTATTGTTAAATGTATTATTATATCATATTGTTAAATAGGATTCGAGTTGCGATTCGGGTTTAGGATTCGGGATTCGGTATTGCTAAATATATTATTACATCATGTTGCTAAATATATTATTACATCATGTTGCTAAATATGTTTCGGGTTTGCAAGGACACAGAAAATAAAACCTTTTAGCTTTGATAAATTTTATTGAGAAAATAATTGTGCAGGTTTGAGATTTCAAATAGTTTATTTTAAATAATATAAATTGCATAAATAAAGCAATCATAATTATATAAAAATTTTCAATAATTTCTTTCATTTTTAATATATTAGCATTTATTTTAAGAGTAATGTTAGATTAGATGATAAATTGGAAACTAATACTGTAAATTTTCTATTTTATTTTAAAAAATAACTTAACTAATGACACGAAAAATTTTAAAAAAGGACACCATCTTTTGTCATGTAAAAAATAAGGTTCATATTTAATTAAAAAAACTATTAACAAAAGTTTTCATTATTTTCGGCTATGAAACAAAATAATAAATCAACAGAAAAAAAACTAAACAAAGTATATTTTACTGTAATTGAGTTTATTTAACATAGTATGCCAAATTACTAGATTTTTGTAAGAGTACGTAAAAATTTTTTTCTAGTATAGTTCGACCTACGATTGAATGAAAAAGTAAACATTTGTTAATTAAGGTTATTTTTATTGTAACTAAAACCATTTCCGAATATAACTTTCTCCCCTATTACGCTGTTCTGTTTGAATACATCCAACTTGGCAGCTTGCCAATTTTCCAGACAATGGATGGTCGAGTGTTAAAACTTTACAATGTGACACATACATTTTTAACGACGTTTAATCATTAAAAGTGTTAAGCTGAAGATAAAAACACGAAGTGAAAACTAGTTTTGCGAAATATTTCAGATTAACACCAAAGAAACTAATCCTTTTAAATACAATTCAATATTTATATTTCCCTACTAAGGCTTAGTTTATGCAATCTATTCTGTTCTCATATGTTATCTGATCTACAAAAGAAGGTTTATTCTTTTCTTAATCGATGCATTTGATTAACGGGAGTTTCCCCAAATGCCAACTTTTGCTTCTTTTAATTTAAAACATTTTAGTGCTGGTGGGAAAACGCATATTTATCTTTTGCCTATATTTTCCTATAACTTTCCCTCCGAAGTGTAAATTGCGATCGGTTTTAAAACAAATTAGTAGTTGATAAAAGAATGAAAAATAAAAAAAAAAATCTCCCAAAAACGATGGAATTAAAAAAAAAAAAAATAAATAAAAAAAAAAAAAAAAAAAAAAAAAAAAAAAAAAAAAAAGAAATTTTTCTGCGTTGAAGAAATTCAATTTCTTCTTTTGTTTTGCTCCATGGTGCAACAGAAAGTGATCTTTACATTACATAAGCTACGGAGAAGAAAGGAAAATGCCAATAAAGGCGAGAGGCATTGGTGATTGTAGAGTGATACAAAGGGTTACTTTTATTTTTTGTTTTTGAGCGAGCATACAGAAAAAGAGATAATCTAATATTTTCAACGAAAAAGCAAACATCTAAGGTCCCTGTAACCAAAAATTCATTCGCTTTGATTTTCCTCCAAATTTTTTTCTGTCATTTCCGTTCGAACTGAACTTTACCCCCCTGTTTCCTTTTGATGTCTTAGAGGAACTTATTAACTAAGCTACGGAGAAGAAAGGAAAATGCCAATAAAGGCGAGAGACATCGGTGATTGTAGACTGATACAAAGGGTTTCTTTTTATTTTTGATTTTGGGAGAGCATCTGGAAAAACAGATAATCTAATATTTTCATCGAAAAAGGGGGCTCTATGGTCTCTGAAAACAATATTCATTCGCCTCAATTTTCCTCCAAATTATTTTTCCGTCATTTCAGTTCGAACTGAATTTACTCCCCCCCTGTTTCCGTTTGATGTCATAGAGGACCTTATTAACTGACTCTGTGTAATGAAAGAAATACCTAACCTAGTAAGTAACCTAGTATACCTAATACCTAGTAAACAACTCGCTTTGAACATTTTCCACAAAGAAAATATTTCTTTGTGTAAAAACTAAAAAAAGTAGACTTAGTATATTTGAGGAATGGAGAGATATATTTGAATTATTTCTTTATTTTTGGATAAGAGGTCTTCAAATAACCCTTAGCTTTCAATCAAAATAAATAAATTGGGTCACTTTTTTTATAATAAAAACCGCTTTGAGAATAGGTGAACAATGATAAAAATTAATTTGAAATCATTACGATTGGAAAATGTTTACATTTATATTGATTTTAATTGTTGGCAACTAAATTTGTAATACAATAAAAAAGTTAATTTATTGATTAACACACTGCGTTAATGAATTATGAAGATAACATACATTATCTTTTATACAATGAAGGTATATTCTTTTCTTAATCGATGCATTAGATTAACGGAGTTTCACCAAATGCCAACGTTCATTTCTTTTAATTGAAGGCATTTTAGTACTGGGGAAGACACAGATTTAACTTTGACCTATATTTTCCTATAACTTCCTCTCCGAAGTGTAAAATGCGATCGGTTTTAAAACAAACTTGTAGTTGGTAAAAGGATGAAAAAATAAAAAAAACAAAAACAAATACGGTGGAGTTGAAAAAAAGAAAAATTTTTTCGGCGTTGAAGAAATTCAATTTCTTCTTTTTGTTTTGATCCATGGTGCAAACAGAAAGTGATCTTTACATTACATAAGCTACGGTAAAGAAAGAGAAATGCCAATAAAGGCGAGAGACATCGGTGATTGTAGACTGATACAAAGGGTTTCTTTTTAGTTTTGTTTTTGGGCGAGCATCTAGAAAAAAGATAATCTAATATTTTCATCGAAAAAGGACTTCTAAGGTCCCTGTAACCAATATTTATTCGCTTGGATTTTCCTCCAAATTTTTTTCCGTCATTTCCGTTCGAACTGAACTTTACTCCCCCTGTTTCCTTTGATGTCTTAGAGGAACTTATTAACTGACTCTGTGTAATGAAAGAAATATCTCGATAAAGTAAGCAACTCGCTTCGACCATTTTCCACAAAGAAAACATTTCTTTGTGTGAAAAATTAAAAATAAAGTAGACTGTGTATATTTGAGGAATGAAGAGATATATTTGAATTATTTCTTTATTTACTGGATAAACGGTCTTCAAATAAACCTTAGATGGATATTTGAGGGTGGCCTATGCTTTAAATAAAGGTAAATGAATTGTGTTACTTTTTTAATAATAAAATCGCTTTGAGCGGAGTGGAACTTGATTAAAATTAATTTGAAAACATTGCGATAGGAAAATATTTAAATTTATATGCATTTTAATTAATGGTAACTAAAATTGAAATTAAAATTGTATTTATTGGTTAATATACTGCGTTAATAAAATATATATAATATGCGTTATCTTTTCTACAAAAGAAGTTTTATTCTTTTCTGAATCGATGCATTAGATTTATATTAGTTTCCCCCAAATGCTAACTTTTAATTCATTTAATTTGAGCCATTTTAGCACTGGTGGGAAGACACAGATTTATCTTTTGCCCCATATTTTCCCCCATAACCTCATCTCCAAAGTGTAAAATACGGTCGGTTTTAAAACAAATTAGTAGTTGGTAAAAAGGATGAAAAAATAAAAAAAAAAATATCCGAAACACGTTGGAGTTGGAAAAAAAAACAAAAAAAAAAAACAGAAAAGAAATTTTTTCTGCGTTGAAGAAATTCGATTTCTTCTTTTGTTTTGTTCCATGGTGCAACAAAAATTGATCTTTACATTACATAAATTACGGAGAAGAAAGGAAAATGCCAATAAAGGCGAGAGACATCGGTGATTGTAGACTGATTCAAAGGGCAGTTTTAGTTTTGTTTTTTGGGCGAGCTTCTAGAAGAACAGATAATCTAATATTTTCATCGTTTCTTCTAAGGTCCCTGTAATCATTATTCATTCGCTTCGATTTTCCTCCAAATTTTTCTCCGTCATTTCCATTCGAACTGAACTTACCCCCCACCCCCCTGTTTCCATTTGATGTCGTAGAGGAACTTATTAACTGACACTGTGTAATGAAAGAGATATATCTCGATAAAGTAAACAAGTCGCTTCGACCATTTTCCACAAAGAAAATATTTCTTTCTTTCTTTATTTTTTTTTTCCAATGCTGCCGGCAAACAGACATGGACGTCTTGGATGCCTTAAGGCAAGCACTGCACAAACGTTACTCACTTTGCATTACCCAGGGGGCGAGTGTAACTTGAAGATAAGCCACGGAAGTGGAGTAACAATACCGTTGCAACGCTCTACGATCCCATTAGACCGGGACCTACGGTTTAAAGTGGATTCCGAACCACTACAAACATCCATGGCATTGCCGGGACTCGAACCCGAAACCTGTGGTACCGAGCGCCAGAGCGTAGCCACTCTGGCCATTCAGGCCCCATATTTCTTTATTCAAATGAAGGCATATAAATGGGGTTATTTTTTATAATAAAATCGCTTAGAGAGTAGGTGAACCTGATTCAAATAAATTTGAAATTATTAGGTTCGAAAATATTTAAATTTGTATGAATTCTAATCGTAATCAACTAAATTTGAAATTGAAAAAGTGTATTTATGGATTAATGTACAGCGATAATAAATTACTCGTTTAAAGAAAATATAAATTTAATGAATACACACCCATTTACTGTGTACTTCACTAAATTATGCTTCAAATAAGTTGCCTGTTATTGCATTATTAATTAATGACAAAAATATTAAAATTATTTTGAAATCATCACGATTGGAAAATATTTAAATTTATATGGATTTTAATTGTTGGTAACTAAATTTGAAATTAAAAAAGTGCATGCTGCATCAATGAATTTTGAAGATTATATACGTTATTTTTAATGTAAAGAAGGTTTATTCTTTTCTTAATCGATGCATTAGAATAACGGAGTTTTTCAAATGCCAACTTTCATTTTTTTAAATTGAATGCATTTTAGTACTGGGGGAAGACACAGATTTAACTTTTGCCCTATATTTTCCTATAACTTCCTCTAAGAAGTGTAAAATGCGATCGGTTTTAAAAATAAATTAGTAGTTGGTAAAAGGATGAAAAATAATAAAAATAAAATATCCGAAATACGATGGAGATAAAAAAAAAAGAGAAATTTTTCTGCGTTGAAGAAATTCGATTTCTTCTTTTGTTTTGCTCCACGGTTTGCAACAGAAAGTGATCTTTACATTACATAAGCTACGGAGAAGAAAGGGAAATGCCAATAAAGGCGAGAGACATCGGTGATTGTAGACTGATACAAAGGGTTTCTTTTATTTTTGTTTTTGGGAGATCATCTAGAAAAGAGATAATCTAATATTTTCATCGAAAAAGTGGACTTCTAAGGTCCCTGTAACCAATATTCATCCGCTTCGAACTTACTTCATCCGCTTCGAACTGAACTTACTTCCCCGTTTCCTTTTGATGTCGTAAGAGGAACTTATTAACTGACTCGGTGTAATGAAAGAAATATCTCGATAAAGTATACAACTCGCTTCGACCATTTTCCAAAAAGAAAATATTTATTTGTGTGAAAAATTAAAAATAAAGTTGACTGTGTATATTTGAGGAATGAAGAGATATATTTGAATTATTTCTTTATTTACTGGATAAACGGTCTTCAAATAACACTTAGATAGATATTTGAGGTCTGCCTTTGCTTTAAATAAAAGTAAATAAATTGGGGCTACTTTTTATAATAAAATTCGCTTTGAGAATAGGTGAACTGGATTAAAATTAATTTGAAATCATTACGATTTGGAAATATTTAAATTTATATTGATTTTAATAGTTGGTAATTAAATTTGTGATATAATTGAAGAAGTGTATTTATTGACTAATATACTGCTTATTGAATTATAAAGATAATATAAATTTAGTGAATAGCCATTCGTTTTTTTGTGTAGTTCATTAAAGCATGTTCCACATAAGTTGCATGTTGTTTCAACATTAATTAATGACAAAATATTAAAATTACTTTGATGGTAGAATGTTAAAACTTTACATTGTGATACATACATTTCTAATGATGTTTAATCATTAAAATTGTTAAGCTCAAGATAGAAGCATCAAATGAAATCAAGTTTTGGGAAATATTTTCAGATTAACACCAAAGATAATATTTTTTTTAAATACAATTTAAATATTTTTATAATTCAATACGAAGGCTCATTTATGCAATGTATTTTTCTCACATACGTTATCTTTTCTACAAAAAGAAGGTTTATTATTTTCTTAATCGATGCATTAGTTTAACGGGTTTCACCAAATGCATCTTTGACTTAATTTAATTGACGACAGTTTAGTACTGGTGAGAAGACAAAGATTTACCTTTGAGCTATATTTTCCTATATCTTTCCTTCCGAAGTGTAAAATGCGATCGGTTTGAAAACAAATTAGTAATAGGTAAAAAGGATGAAAAAAAATAAAAAAAAAAAATCTCCCAAATACGATGGAGTTGAAAAAAAAAAAAAGAAATTTTTCTGTGTTGAAGAAATTCGATTTCTTCTTTTGTTTGGCTCCATGGTGCAACAGAAAGTGATCTTTAGATTACATAAGCTACGGAGAATAAAGGGAAATGCCAATAAAGGCGAGAGACATCGGTGATTGTAGATTGACACAAAGGGCATCTTTTATTTTTTGTTTTTGGGCGAGCATCTAGAAAAAAGAGATAATCTAATATTTCCAAATTTTTCCGTCATTTCCGTTCGAACTAAACTCACCTCCCCCTTTCCTTTTGATGTCGTAGAGGAACTTATTAACTGACTCTGTGTAACGAAATAAATATGCGATAAATTAAACAACTCGTTTCGCCTATTTTCCCCAAAGAAAATATTTTCGTTGTTTGAAAATACATTAAATTATTTCTTTGTTTACACTGAATAAGAAAACGGTCTTCAAATAACTCTTAGATAGATAGTTGTGCGCTGTCTTTTATTTAAATAAAGGTAAATAAGTTGGGTTACTTTTTTTAATAAAAATCGTTTAGAGAGTAGGTGAACCTTATTAAAAATTAATGTGAAATCATTATGATTGGAAAATATTTAAAATATATTGATTTTAATTGTTGGTAACTTAATTTGTAATATAATTTTAAAAAAGTGTAATTATTGATTAATATACTGCGTTAATATATTATAAAGATAAAAGTTATCTTTTCTATGAAAAGAAGTTTTATGCTTTTTCTTAATAGATGCATTTGATTAACGGGAGTTTCGCCAAATGCCAACTTTTTACTTGTTTTAATTTAAAAAATTTTAGTACTGGTGGAAAGACACAGATTTATTTTGCCCTATATTTTGCGTATAACATCCTCTCGGAAGTGTAAAATGCGATCGGTTTTAAAACAAATTAGTAGTTGGTAAAAGGATAAAATAATAAAAAAAATTCTCCCAAATACAATGCAGTTAAAAAAAGAAATTTGATTTCTTCTTTTGTTTTGCTCCATGGTGCAACAGAAAGTGATCTTTTTACATTACATAAGCTACGGAGAAGAAAGGGAGATGCCAATAAAGGCGAGAGACATCGGTGATTGTAGACTGATGCAAGGGCAGTTTTAGTTTTGTTTTTGGGGCGAGCTTCTAGAAGAACAGATAATCTAATATTTTCATCGTTTCTTCTAAGGTCCCTGTAATCATTATTCATTCGCTTCGATTTTCCTCCAAATTTTTTTCTCCGTCATTTCCATTCGAACTGAACTTACTCCCCCACCCCCCTGTTTCCATTTGATGTCGTAGAGGAACTTATTAACTGACACTGTGTAATGAAAGAGATATCTCGATAAAGTAAACAAAGTCGCTTCGACCATTTTCCACAAAAGAAAATATTTCTTTCTTTCTTTATTTTTTTCCAATGCTGCCGGCAAAACAGACATGGACGTCTTGGATGCCTTAAGGCAAGCACTGCACAAACGTTACTCACTTTGCATTACCCAGGGGGCGAGTGTAACTTGAAGATAAGCCACGGAAGCGGAGTAACAATACCGTTGCAACGCTCTACGATCCCATTAGACCGGGACCTACGGTTTAAAGTGGATTCCGAACCACTACAAACATCCATGGCATTGCCGGGACTCGAACCCGAAAACCTGTGGTACCGAGCGCCAGAGCGTAGCCACTCGGCCATTCAGGCCCCATATTTCTTTTATTCAAATGAAGGCATATAAATGGGGTTATTTTTTATAATAAAATCGCTTAGAGAGTAGGTGAACCTGATTCAAATAAATTTGAAATTATTAGGTTCGAAAATATTTAAATTTGTATGAATTCTAATCGTAATCAACTAAATTTGAAATTGAAAAAGTGTATTTATGGATTAATGTACAGCGATAATAAATTACTCGTTTAAAAGAAAATATAAAATTTAATGAATACACACCCATTTACTGTGTACTTCACTAAATTATGCTTCAAATAAGTTGCCTGTTATTGCATTATTAATTAATGACAAAAATATTAAAATTATTTTGAAATCATCACGATTGGAAAATATTTAAATTTATATGGATTTTAATTGTTGGTAACTAAATTTGAAATTAAAAAAGTGCATACTGCATCAATGAATTTTTGAAGATTATATACGTTATTTTTAATGTAAAGAAGGTTTATTCTTTTTTTCTTAATCGATGCATTAGAATAACGGGAGTTTCCCCAAATGCCAACTTTCATTTTTTTAAATTGAATGCATTTTAGTACTGGGGGAAGACACAGATTTAACTTTGCCCTATATTTTCCTATAACTTCCCTCTAAGAAGTGTAAAATGCGATCGGTTTTAAAATAAATTAGTAGTTGGTAAAAGGATGAAAAATAATAAAAATAAAATATCCGAAATACGATGGAGATAAAAAAAAAAGAGAAATTTTTCTGCGTTGAAGAAATTCGATTTCTTCTTTTGTTTTGCTCCCACGGTTGCAACAGAAAGTGATCTTTACATTACATAAGCTACGGAGAAAGAAAGGAAATGCCAATAAAGGCGAGAGACATCGGTGATTGTAGACTGATACAAAGGGTTTCTTTTATTTTTGTTTTGGAGATCATCTAGAAAAAGAGATAATCTAATATTTTCATCGAAAAAGTGGACTTCTAAGTTCCCTGTAACCAATATTCATCCGCTTCGATTTTCCGTCATCCGCTTCGAACTGAACTTACTTCCCCCGTTTCCTTTTGATGTCGTAGAGGAACTTATTAACTGACTCTGTGTAATGAAAGAAATATCTCGATAAAGTATACAACTCGCTTCGACCATTTTCAAAAAGAAAATATTTATTTGTGTGAAAAATTAAAAATAAAAGTTGACTGTGTATATTTGAGGAATGAAGAGATATATTTGAATTATTTCTTTATTTACTGGATAAACGGTCTTCAAATAACACTTAGATAGATATTTGAGGTCTGCCTTTGCTTTAAATAAAAGTAAATAAATTGGGCTACACTTTTTATAATAAAATTCGCTTTGAGAATAGGTGAACTGGATTAAAATTAATTTGAAATCATTACGATTTGGAAATATTTAAATTTATATTGATTTTAATAGTTGGTAATTAAATTTGTGATATAATTGAAGAAGTGATTTATTGACTAATATACTGCTTATTGAATTATAAAGATAATATAAATTTAGTGAATAGCCATTCGTTTTTTTGTGTAGTTCATTAAAGCATGTTCCACATAAGTTGCATGTTGTTTCAACATTAATTAATGACAAAATATTAAAATTACTTTGATGGTAGAATGTTAAAAACTTTACATTGTGATACATACATTTCTAATGATGTTTAATCATTAAAATTGTTAAGCTCAAGATAGAAGCATCAAATGAAATCAAGTTTTGGGAAATATTTTCAGATTAACACCAAAGATAATATTTTTTAAATACAATTTAAATATTTTATAATTCAATACGAAGGCTCATTTTATGCAATGCATTTTCTCACATACGTTATCTTTTTCTACAAAAAGAAGGTTTATTATTTTCTTAATCGATGCATTAGTTTAACGGGAGTTTCACCAAATGCATCTTTGACTTAATTTAATTGACGACAGTTTAGTACTGGTGAGAAGACAAAGATTTACCTTTGAGCTATATTTTCCCTATATCTTTCCTTCAAGAAGTGTAAATGCGATCGGTTTGAAAACAAATTAGTAATAGGTAAAAGGATGAAAAAATAAAAAAAAAACTCCCAAATACGATGGAGTTGAAAAAAAAAAAAATTTTTCTGTGTTGAAGAAATTCGATTTCTTCTTTTGTTTTTGCTCCATGGTGCAACAGAAAGTGATCTTTAGATTACATAAGCTACGGAGAATAAAGGGAAATGCCAATAAAGGCGAGAGACATCGGTGATTGTAGATTGACACAAAGGGCATCTTTTATTTTTGTTTTTGGGCGAGCATCTAGAAAAAGAGATAATCTAATATTTCCAAATTTTTCCGTCATTTCCGTTCGAACTAAACTCACCTCCCCCCTTTCCTTTTGATGTCGTAGAGGGAACTTATTAACTGACTCTGTGTAACGAAATAAATATGCGATAAATTAAACAACTCGTTTCGCCTATTTTCCCCAAAAGAAAATATTTCGTTGTTTGAAAATACATTAGAATTATTTCTTTGTTTACTGGATAAGCGGTCTTCAAATAACTCTTAGATAGATAGTTGTGCGCTGTCTTTTTAATTTAAATAAAGGTAAATAAGTTGGGTTACTTTTAATAAAATCGTTTAGAGTAGGTGAACCTTATTAAAATTAATGTGAAATCATTATGATTGGAAAATATTTAAAATATATTGATTTTAATTGGTTGGTAACTTAATTTGTAATATAATTTAAAAAGTGTAATTATTGATTAATATACTGCGTTAATGAATTATAAAGATAAAAGTTATCTTTTCTATGAAAGAAGTTTTATGCTTTTCTTAATAGATGCATTTGATTAACGGGGTTTCGCCAAATGCCAACTTTTACTTGTTTTAATTTAAAACATTTTTAGTACTGGTGGAAAGACACAGATTTATTTTTGCCCTATATTTTGCGTATAACATCCTCTCGGAAGTGTAAAATGCGATCGGTTTTAAAACAAATTAGTAGTTGGTAAAAGGATAAAATAATAAAAAAATTCTCCCAAATACAATGCAGTTAAAAAAAAAGAAATTTGATTTCTTCTTTTGTTTTGCTCCATGGTGCAACAGAAAGTGATCTTTACATTACATAAGCTACGGAGAAGAAAG
The DNA here is from genome assembly GCA_021605095.1 of Caerostris extrusa. Classification (NCBI taxonomy): domain Eukaryota; kingdom Metazoa; phylum Arthropoda; class Arachnida; order Araneae; family Araneidae; genus Caerostris; species Caerostris extrusa. Next base: position 99,551 of record BPLR01010532.1, on the reverse strand, counting down.
GGAGATGCCAATAAAGACGAGAGACATCGGTGATTGTAGACTGATACAAAAGGGTTTCTCTTATTTTTTGTTTTTGGGCTAACATCTAGAAAAACATATAATCTAATATTTTCATCGAAGAAGCGGATTTCTAAGGTTTCTGTAACCTATATTTATTCGCTTCGAGTCTTCTCTCAAATTTTTTTTCCGTAATTTCTGTTTGAACTGAACTTACTACCCCACCCCCACCCTCGTTTCCTTTTTGATGTCCTAGAGGATCTTATTAACTGACTCTGTGTAATGAAAAGAAATATCTCGATAAAGTAAACAACTCGCTTCGACCATTTTCCACAAAGAAAATATTTCTTTGTGCAGAAAAGTAAAAAAAAAAATAGTAGACTGAGTATATTTGAGGAATGGAGAGATATATTTGAATTATTTCTTTATTTACTGGATAAGCGGTCTTCAAACAACCCTTAGATATATTTGAGGGCTGCCTTTGCTTTAAATAAAGGTAAATAAATTGGGTTCCTTTTTATAATAAAATCGCTTAGAGAATAGGTGAAGCTGATTAAAATTAATTTGAAATCATTTGGAAAATAATTAAATTTTAAACGGTTGGAAAATATATAAATTGATATAGATTTTAATTGTTGACAAGCAAAAACTGCAATATACTTAAAAGTATATTTATTGATTACTATCCTACGTTAATGAATTATAAAGATTATATCAATTTAATGAATATCCATCCATTTTTGTATACTTTACCAAAGTATGTATCAAAATACGTTTCCTGTTATTACAATATTAATTAATGACGAAAATAGATTTAAATTAATATATATACAATAGTGATCCCTGCAGTGATTATAAAATTTAATTGAACTTTGTTAAATCAAAATGGCATAAGAAATTTCGCCATATATTTTAAAATCCATTGCAAATTGATGAAAAAAGCAAAGGAGAAAAGGAAAAGACAATATCTATTTAAAAATGGCAATTAGAGCTAAGAAAGGTATTGTTTTTCTGTTTTCTTTTTTTTGTTGAACATTATTGATTTAATATTTATAAATTAATATGTACTGTAATAAATTCTTCTTCTTCATTGGCGCAGCAGCCCTTTGTGGGCTGTCTGCCTATTGGCAGATTTTGAAACATGATATGTTTTCTTTTTTGGGGGATAGGGTTGCCAGCCCTACGCCTAACGGCCATATTAAACTTGGACTTACGGTTTCAAGTAAATTCCGCAACACTACAAACACCCATGGTACCGAAGGGATTCGAATCCGAAATTTGTGTCATTGCCAAGCAGTACCTCGGTATAAGGCCCGATATACATATATAGCGGGCAGCATTTTTTGACAGAAAATATAATAGCTATATTGGAATTTTTTAAACAAATTTGTTTGATGTAGGAAATTGAAAATTTTAATTATTATAATTCAAGATTATATTAATTGTAATTAAAACCCTCTGAAAATATCTTTCTCCACTATTATTTCGTTCTGTTTAAATTCATCCAACTTGGCCACTTGCCAATTTCTCACCCAATGGAAGGTCGAGCGTTAATACATACTTTATAACCATGTTTAATCATTAAAATTGTTAAGCTGAAATAGAAAAATGAAATGAGAGCCAGGTTTGGGAAATATTTTCAGATTAACGCCAAAGATAATGTTCTTTATAAATAAAATTAAATATTTAGATTTTCATACGAATTCTCATTTTATGCAATCAATTTTGCTCACATAGTTACCTTTTCTACAAAAGAAGGTTTATTCTTTTTCTTAATCGATGCATTAAATTAACGGGAGTTGCACCAAATACCAACTTTCACTTCTTTTAATTGAAGGCCTTTTTTTAGTACTGGTGGGAAGACACAGATTTATCTTTTGCCCAATATGTTCCTATAGCTTCCCCTCTGAAGTGTTAAATGCGATCTGTTTTAAACAAATTACTAGTTGGTAAAAGGATGAAAAAAAAAAATCTCACAAATACGATGGAGATGAAAAAAAAAAAAAAAAAAAAAAGAATTGTCTGCGTTGAAGAAGTTTTTCTGCGATTTCTTCTTTTGTTTTGCTCCATGGTTCAACAGAAAGTGATCTTTACATTACAAAAGCTACGGTGAAGAAAGGGAAATGCCAATAAAGGCGAGAGACATCGGTGATTGTAGACTGATACAAAGGGTTTCTTTTATTTTTGTTTTTGGGCGAGCATCTAGAAAAAAAGATAATCTAATATTTTCATCGAAAAAGCGGACTTCTAAGGTCCCTGTAACCAATATTCATTCTCTTCGATTTTCCTCCAAATTTTTTTTCTGTCATTTCCGTTCGAACTGAACTTACTCCCCCTCCCTGTTTCCTTTTGATGTCGTAGAGGACCTTATTAACTGACTCTGTGTAATGAAAGAAATATCTCGATAAAGTAAACAACTCGCTTCGACAATTTTCCACAAAGAAAATATTTCTTTGTGTAAAAACTAAAAAAAAAAAAAAGTAGACTTAGTATATTTGAGGAATGGAGATATATTTGAATTATTTCTTTATTTTTTTAGATAAGAGGTCTTCAAATAACCCTTAGCTTTCAATCAAAATAAATAAATTGGGTCACTTTTTTATAATAAAATCGCTTAGAGAATTGGTGAACCTGATTAAAAATTAATTTGAAATAATTGCGAATGGAAAATATTTAAATTCATATTGATTTTAATTATTGGTAACTAAATTTGTAATATTATTAAAAAGTGTATTTATTGTCTAATATACTACGGTCTTCAAATAACGCTTAAATATATATTTGAGTGACTGCCTCTGCTTTTAAATAAATATAAATAAATTGGGTTACTTTTTATAATAAAATGGCTTTGAGAACAGGTGAACCTGTTTAAAATTAATTTGAAAAACATTAGGATTGGAAATTATTTAAATTTATATTGATTTTAATTGTTGGAAACTAAATTTGAAATTAAAAAAGTGTATTTATTGATTAATATACTGCGTTAATGTATGATAAAGATAGTGAGAGTTTTTTTGCATAACGTTTTTCTATCGTCGGATATTTTTCTTGCTAGAGCGCATGCTCATAGGAAACATTGCACCTATTGCGCAGTTCATATCTGTAATACTGCACTACTGAGCTATTCCTATAAGCCTGCATGATAGGAAGAAAAAAAATATCGGAAGATAAAAAAAACGTTATGCAAAAACTCTCTAATATACTCTATCATTTCCACAAAAGACGGTTTATTCTATTCTTAATCGATGCATTAGATTAAAGGGAGTTTCACCAAATGCCAACTTTTACTTCTTTTAATTTGAGACATTTTAGTGGAAAGACACAGATTTATCTTTGCCCTATATTTCCCTATAACTTCAACATCCGAAGTGTAAAAATGCGATCGGTTTTAAAACTAATTAGTAGTTGGTAAAAGGATAAAAAGAAAAAAAATACATCACAATACGATGGAGCTGAAAAAGAAAAATTTATTTTTCTGAAAAAGAAAAATTTTTCAATTATCTCTTTTCTAGATGCTCGCCCTAAAACAAAAATAAAAGAAACCCTTTGTATCAGTCTACAATCACCGATGTCTCTCCTTTATTGGCATTTTTCTTTCTTCTCCGTAGCTTATGCAATGTAAAGATCACTTTCTGTTGCACCATGGGATAAAACAAAAGAAGAAATCGAATTTCTTCAACGCAGAAAATTTCTTTTTCTTTTTCTCAACTCCATCGTATTTGGGGGACTTTTATTTTTTCATCCTTTCACCAACTACTAATTTGTTTTTTAAAACCGATTGCATTTTACACTTCGAGAGAAGTTATAGGAAAATATGGGGAAAAGATAAATCTGTGTCTTCCCTCAGTACTAAAATGCTTTCAATTAAAAGATTTGAAAGCTGGCATTTGGTGAACCTCCGTTATTCTAATGCAGGGGTCTCCAAACTTTTCAGCCTTCGGGCCATACTTTTTACTCCAGTAAGTATCGAGGGCCAAAACCGTTTTTAATTTTTCTGCCATTGTCTATAATTTGTAGACTAGTCGTCGAGTACCCGCTCTGAGCAAGCATACACTTGCTAGATTCGCTTCTTTCACCAAAATGAAGTACACGAAGAATGTTTATAGATCTAAGTTAACCGATGAGCACCTTAAATCACTTTTAATAATTGGCACAAGTCAAATTGATCCATTGTTGTCTGTGAAAAATTACAACTACATAAATCTCATTAGTATTTTTTTACAACTGGATACCCCATGCTTTCATTCGCGTTAATTTAGGTTTTCCGTTCCTGAGGGATTTTCAGGATAAAAATCATATGTTTGATTCAGGATATACACATTCCAAACATCGATATACATACATATGCGATACTCTTTTACCCCAACATAACTACTGAGGGTAACCGCGGGATATTCACTAGTTTATAATGTTAGTGAAATTCATTTCAATTATTTGTTAGATGTTATGCTTAAGCTAAATTTTCTGCGTATTATACTTGCCATTAAGCTATACTTAGCAGGTAAATAAAATCGATTTATTGTCATTCTGTGTTTTTTCATCCAACTTATTATAGCAGCAATATGCTATTCGGTGTCGCGGGCCGGATTGATGACACTGGCGGGCCGTAGTTTGGGTGACCCCTGTTCTAATGCATCGATTAAAAAGATTAACCTTCTTTTTGTAGAAAAAGATAACGTATGTGAGCAAAACTGATTGCATAAAATGAGCCTTCGAGGTGAATTGTAAATATTTAATTGTATTTAAAAAGAGTATTGTCTATGGTGTTAATCTGAAAATATTTCCCAAAACTTGCTTTCATTTGATGCTTCTATCTTCAGCTTAACAATTTTAATGATTAAACATAGTTAAAAATGTATGTATCACAATGTAAAGTTTTAACAATCTACCATCAAATTAATTTTAATATTTTTGTCATTAATTAATATTAAAGCAACATGCAACATATGTGGAACATGTTTTAATGAAGTACATAAAAAATGGATTGCTATACAATAAATTAAAATTATCTTTATAATTCATTAACGCAGTATAATAATAAATTAATACACATTTCAATTATATTACAAATTTAATTACCAACTATTAAAATCAATATAAATTTAAATATTTTCTTATCGTAATGATTTCAAATTAATTTTAATCAGGTTCTCTTATTATAAAAAGTAACCCAATTTATTTACTTTTATATAAGCAGAGGCAGCCTTCAAATAGCTGTCAAAGGGTTATTTGAAGACCACTTATCCAGTAAATAAAAGAAATAATTCAAATATATATCTACATTCCGCAAATATATACTCAGTCTACATTTTTTTTTAGTTTTTTACCCAAAAATATTTTCTTTATGGAAAATGGTCAAAGAGAGTTGTTTACTTTATCGAGACATTTCTTTCATTACACAGAGTCATTTAATAAATTCGTCTACGACATCAAAAGGCAACGCGGGCAGTAAGTTCATTTCGAAAATAAATGGCAGAAAAAAAAAAATTTAGAGGAAAATCGAAGCGAATGATTATTGGTTACAGGAACCTTAGAAATCCATTTTTCGATGAAAATATTAGGTTATGTCTTTTTCTAGATGCTCGCCCAAAAACAAAAATAAAAGGAACCCTTTGCATCAGTCTACAATCACCGATGTCTCTCGCCTTTATTGGCATTTCCTTTCTTTTTCCGTAGCTTATGTAATGTAAAGATCACTTTCTGTTGCACCATGGAGTAAAACAAAAGAAGAAATCGAATTTCTTCAACGCAGAAAAATTTCTTTCTTCATTTATTCAACTCCGCCGTATTTGGGAGATTTTTTTTTATTTTTTCATCCTTTTACCAACTACTAATTTGTTTTTAAAACCGATCGCATTTTACACTTCTCAGAGGCGAAGTTATAGGAAAATGTGGAGGAAAGATAAATCTGTGTCTTCCCACCAGTACTAAATTGCTTCAAATTAAAAGAAGTAAAAGTTGGTATTTAATGAAACTCCCGTTAATCTAATGCAGCGATTAAGAAAAGAATAAACCTTTTTTGTAGCAAAGTTAACGTATGTGAGCAAAATTGATTCCATAAAGTAAACCTTCGTAGTAGAATCTAAATATTTAATTGTATTTAAAAAGTATATTATCTTTGGTGTTCATCTGAAAATATTTCCCAAAATTGCCTTTCATTTCATGTTCTTCATGTTGTTTCTTCAGCTTAAAAATTTAAAGATTAAACATCGTTAAAAATGTATGTATTACAATGTTAAGTTTTAACACTCGACCATCCATTGTGCGGAAAAGTGACAAGAGGCCAAGTTGGATGAATTGAAACAGTACAGCATAATAGGGGAGAAAGTTATTTTCGGAGGGGTTTTAATTACAATAAAAATAATCTTAATTTTTAAAATTAAAATTTTAAATTTTTTACATAAAAAAAATGTTGTGAAAATTCCAGAATAGCTATTAAACTTTTTCTTCCAAAACTGCTGTGCGCTCTGTATATCTGACTATATATATAACCAGTATATATATAGTCTGTATATGTATATGGCCGATTGACTGCTCTCGGTGCCACAGGTTTGGGTTCGAGTCCCGGCGGTGACATGGTTGTTTGTAGTGGTGCGGAGTTGACCTTAAACCGTTAAGTCCAGGTCTAATATGACAGTTGAGCGTATGACTGACAAACACGTAAAAAAAGAAAACATCTCATGTTACGATATCTGCCAATAGGCAGGCTTTGGACCGCCATAGGGGCTGTTACACCAATGAAGAAGAAGAAGAATTTATTACAGTACAGATTAGTATATTAGTACACTAGTGTATTACAGAATTAAATAAGGTGCAACAAAAAAAAAAAGCAGTAAAAAAAAAAAACGATAGCTATTTGGAATTCTAACACATAGATATTGTCTTTTAATTTTCTTCGTTGCTTTCTTTTCATCGGATTGTAATGGAGTACCACGAAGGCTAGTATGAATTCACCACGAAGGCTCATTTTATGCAATCAGTTTTGCTCACATACGTTATCTTTTCTCTTGTTTTCCTCCGTAGTGCAACAGAAAGTGATCTTTACATTACATGTTAGCTATGGAGAAGAAAGGGAAATGCCAATAAAGGCGAGAGACATCGGTGATTGTAGACTGATGCAAAGGGTTCCTTTTATTTCTGTTTTCGGGCGGGCATCTAGAAAAAGAGATAATCTTATATTTCATCGAAAAAAGCGGACTTCTAAGGTCCCTGTAACCAATATTTATTCGCTTCGATTTTCCTCGAAATTTTTTTTTTTTTTTGTAATTTCCGTTCGAACTGAACTTACTCCCCCCCCCGTTTCCTTTTGATGTCGCAGAGGAACTTATTAACTGACTTTGTGTAACGAAAGAAATATCTCGATAAAGTAAATAACTCGCTTCGACCATTTTTCACAAAAGAAAATATTTCTTTGTGTTAAAAACTAAAAAAAAAAAAAAAAAGTAGGCTGAGTATATTTTCAGGAATGGAGAGATATATTTGAATTATTTCTTCATTTACTGGATAAGCGGTCTTCAAATAACCGTTAGGTAGATATTTGAGTGCTGCCTTTGCTTTAAATAAAGGAAAATAAGTTTTGTTACTTTTTATAATAAAATAGCTTAGAGAGAAGGTGAACCTGATTAAAATTATTTTGAAATCATTACGATAGTGAAATATTTTAATTTATAATGATTTTAATTGTTGGTAACTAAATTTGTAATATAATTAAATTAATGAATTAATGAATTGCGTTAATGAATTATAAAGGAGATATAAATTTAATGAATAGGCGGCCATTTTTTGTGTACTTCACTAAACTATGTGTCAAATAAGTTGCCTGTTTCTTCAATATTAAGTACAGACAAAAATATTAAAATTAGTTTGTAACCATTACAATTCTAAAATATTTAAAGTTATATGGATTTTAATTGTTGGTCACTAAATTTGTAATACAATTAAAAAAGGGAATTTATTGATTAATATACTGCGTTAATGAATTATAAGGATAATATATGTTATCTTTTCTACGTAGAAGGTTTATTCTTTTCTTAATCGATGCATTATATTAACGGAGTTTCACCAAATGCCAACTTTTACTTCTTTTAATATGAGACATGTTAGCAATGGTGGAAAGACACAGATTTATTTTTGCCCTATATTTCCCTATAACTTCCCTTCCGAAGTATAAAATGCGATCGGTTTTAAAACAAATTAGTATTTGGTAAAATGATGAAAAACCAAAAATATCTCCTAAATGCGATGGAGTTGAAAAACAAAAAAAAAAAGAAATTTTTCTGCTTTGAAGAAATTAGATTTCTTCCTTTGTTTTGCTCCATGGTGCAACAGAAAGTGATCTTTACATTGCATAAGCTACGGAGAAGAAAGGAAAATGCCAATAAAGGCGAGAGACATCGGTGATTGTAGACTGATACAAAGGATTACTTTTATTTTTGTTTTTGAGCGACCATCGAGAAAAAAAGATAATCTAATATTTTCATCGAAAAAAGCGGACTTCTAAGGTCCCTGTAACCAATATTCATTCGCTTCGATTTTCCTCGAAATTTTTTTTTTCCATCATCTCCGTTCGAACTGAATTCACTCCCCCCCGTTTCCTTTTGATGTCGTAGAGGAACTTATTAACTGACTCTGTGTAATGAAAGAAATATCTCGATAAAGTAAACAACTCGCTTCGACCATTTTTCACAAAGAAAATATTTCTTTGTGTAAAAACTAAAAAAAAAAAAAAAAGTGGACTGAGTATATTTCAGGAATGGAGAGATATATTTGAATTATTTCTTTATTTGCTGGGTAAGCGGTCTTCAACAAATCTAGATAGATATTTGAGGGCTGACTTTGTTTTAAATAAAGATAAAAAAATTGGGTTACTTTTTATAATAAAATTGCTTTGAGAATAGGTGAACCTGATTAAAAACTACTTGAAATCATTACGATTGGAAAATATTTAAAGTTATATTTTCTTTAATTGCTGACGGTAAAAATTGTAATATAATTAAAATAGTGCATTTATTGATTAATATACCGCGTTAATGTGTTATAAAAGAAAATATAATTTTAAAGAACACTCATCCATTTTTTGTTTAGTTCACTAAAGTACATGTGAAATAAGTTGCCTGTTATTACAATATTAATTAATGACAAGACAAAAATAGATTTAAATGAATGAAAAGTGAACATGCCAAATCGTTCCCTGCAGTGTTTATGAAATTTAATTGAATTTTGTTAAAACAAAACGACATAAGTAATTTCACTGTATATTTTAAACTCCATAGCAATCTGAAGAAAAGAAACCAAAGAAGATGGAATTACAATATCTATGTAAAATTAGCAGTTGGAGCACAAAAAGTTATCGGCTTTTTTTTTTTGTTTTTGTTGTAGAACATTAGTTGTCAGTTAGTTAGTTTTAGTTAACATTAGTTAGTTTTTCTGTCTACTTTTTGTTGAATCTTCAATATTTATATACTAATTTGTACTATAATAAATCTCTAAAGTATTCAATTTGTTTTGAAGGGCTATGTTTTATAATGTGATAAACTGATTTTTGGCACAAAAGCAACATAATATAAATTTAAAGCTCCTCATCTTATCATTACACACCACTTTTTTATTGCTGAAAATCGGTGTGCCTCGTATTCCACTTATGTATGCCAAAAGAAATCCTTCAACATTCTGCGAGGGGAGGTCAGTTCTTTCTTGGAGGACTTTTTAGGGGTAACTGCTCTAAATTTGTTTGTGGTAATTTATATAATGTTCAGCTTTCATAATGTACATGAGAACTTTTAATTAATAAAAGGCTATAAATCAAATTTCAAAGGTATGAAACTTATCCGAGATTATTTATTTTTATACATATTTTTTATTAAATGAGAACTGTGTTTAAAAATTAAGAATAAATCTTTTTCATCTTTGTCTATTTTACTTTTATTATGACTTCACACACTGCATAGAGTATATATGAAAATAAATATTTTTATTTATTCAAAAAATTTAAATACTTTATAAGCAATAATTGTTATGTTACATGTGCCAGAGTGAAACATATAGTGGTTTTAAATCAAATTTCAAACGTATGGAACTTATTTAAAATTATTGACTTTTCTGCATATTTTTTATGAAATGAACGTTTAAAAGTTAAAAATTAATCTGTTTCATATTTGTCTATTTCACTTTTATTATGACTTCACATATTGCATAGAGTATATATGAAAATAAATTTTTATTCATTCTCAACATTTAAATACTTTATAAGCAATAGTTTTTATTCATTCCTAACTTTTAAATTACTTTATTAGCAATAGTTTTTATTCATTCCTAACATTTAAATACTTTATAAGCGATAATTTTTATGTTACATGTGCCGTAGTGAAATATATTATGATGCATCAGATAGACTCATATTATTCTTGGAAAATGAGAATTTCGACATTGTATGATAAAATCTAACATATTACTGAAATATCTGCTGCCGAAGCTAAATTGAATTCCTCTATAAATACCAGTTACAAGAAACATTTGATATCTCCCGACATAAAAGCAAAACCATAGGATCCATTTATGAAAGAGAGTCATATCTGCTTCAGACATACATAACTTAGTCATACGGGAGTTATTCGCAATTCTGGATACAAACCATAAAATTGAGAATCTTTGGTAAATCGGATCGCTACAATGTATGGCGAAAAACTCTGCTGAACGAAGGGAAATTTCACATCTTTATGGAGCCTTTTACTTACAAAAGAATCTGTGAAGATCTGTCTCCCAGAAGACTGTCAACCTGACTGTTGGACACTTTTTCCAAGTGCGACAAAATGAAAAAAAAAAAGCGAGAAAAGCCTGGCCTGATGATGGCTATAAATCTTAAGAAAAGCGAATCAAGCTGCTTTGGAAATACCTACAATTTCTCACTCTTAGTCTTTTTTTTTTTCCCTTAAACTTTTATTTATTTATCTGCACCGTCCTCTCTTCTACTTTTTATATACATATACATACCTTTATATATTGAAAAAGATGGCTTCCCAGGAATTTTCGCGTCGTTTGCCAAAGAAGCGAATTTCGAAATGCAACCGGGGAAGCGATAAAGGAGGGTTAGACTTTTCTACATAGTAATCTGAGTGGCAAATTATTCAATTCTCTATTATGATTTCTTATTCTGCGATTTTTTTGCCACCCCTTTCGACGTTTTTTGCCAGTTCGTAAAAAGGATTTTCGCAGCAGTCGAAACTCGGAAATTTGCACTAAACGGTATTTTTATGTAAAAATAAAGAAAATATCGGAAAGGTCTTTCCGTCGCATTTTCAATGGTGGCATTTGCGAATGTGAAAAGAGGCAAGCAGTGAGAAGAAAAAAAAATTGCTTTTTTTTTTCTTCTTCCTTTTCCTTTTCACTTTCGTTCCTACTTTTCCTTTTTGTTGCTTTCTCTCAGTTTGAAATCCATTTCTTTGGCGTGACTTCCCCTTGTTCTCCTTCGGATTCACTTTCCATTCGAAATTCGGGAAGAAACGGTATCCAACTTCGCGAGTTGGACGACGTCGACGGATTTGCATTAAACATAAATTGATAAGAAACATCAATTGCGAGGAATTTCCGGCGACATTCATAAGAATGATAACTCTGATGCTTCGCAATACTCTACGGTATATTTCTGAAACTCTTGAGTCTTTCTGTTGACAAACACGAATTGATTTGTAGACAAGTATACAGACGCGTTTGCATTTCATCTGATTTGAATTTGATGCGATCATGACAGAATGGTTGATATTGAAAAAGTACGTAATTCATATTTTAAAATATACGAAATAACATATTGCTATCTAAATAAATAGGTTTACCTTTAATTTGTTTTTTAGACAAGTATACAGACGTGTTTACATTTCCTCTGATTTGAATTTGATGTGATCCTAACAGATTTATTGATATTGAAAAAGTACATAATTCGTATTTTAAAATGTGCGAAATAACACATTACTTTATCTAAATAAGTAGGTTTACTTTAATATATGAGTTTTATATAAGTATAAAAAGGTGTGTAATTAAAGTGAATCAGAGCAAAAAAAATTTTTCATAATTTTAAATTTAACTAAGTTTACTATTATAATTATACAAATTTATTACAATAGAAATATAAGGAGGTAAGTTAACATAGAAGGGAAACTATTTACATAGGTGGGAATTTCATAAACAACCAACATGGCTGATGGAAAACTGATCTCTAGTTCTGGAGGCTGTCTCGGAGGAGATAGATTCATCTTGTAGATGAAATGGGAGCTATCTTAAAGTTATAGTAATATTTATACAGTTATAGAGTTCAACTCTGATTGCGAAAACGTTTCACGTGGAACCAGGGAGTTTTGTTGATCAAGGCAATCTAAAACATGGCCAAAGAGCTCTCCACTAAAGAGCTCTCCACCAAGAGCCTCTCCACCATTTGTAAAGACAATTGCATTAAAAATGGTGGCGAGGAAGACCGAGTCCCTTAGAGGGAAACACTACCTAAATTTAAAACTAATTGAAGTCTACAATTACAATTATACAGTTTTATAATAATACAAATAAAAAGGAGACAAGTTAACATAGAAAGAAAAATATTTACGCAGGGTGAATTTCCATAACTATTCAACATGGCTGACGGAAAATAGATCTCTGGTAGTTTTAGTGGCTATCTTTAGATGGTAGGCGCTTCCGGTAGAGGACAGCTAGCTTAAAGTTAGAGTTAAAGTTATACTGCCATATTACTGTTTCCCCTTTGGTTATAGAGCAGGAAACCTGACGCATGGTTCTATAGAGGTTATTACATTCCAGGACTTGGAGAGGCAGATCAAGACTTCGGTGGACGTCTTCATTTCCTTAGAGGGACTACCGCCTGAGTATCTTCGTTTTGAACAGGATATAGTATATAGAATCCAATAGGTTCTTCAAGTCATTCAATTCTTGAGGCTATGTACATTGTTGGAAATTTCTGTGTTAGGATCATATGTGGACCGTCTCTTTTTTAGGATCAAACATAATACTATGCTTCAGCCGATATGATGTAACATCCACTTTGTCTCCAGGAAAGAAGTAAAATGGTCTTCTACGTTGATCAAATTGTTTCCTCTGGTGATCATTTCTCTCAGTTCTAACATTGATTTCATTTGAGAATTTCGAAAAACACTTTAGATATGGAGCTATTTCAGGAACAAAGTTGCCATTTTATACGACTAAAGTCATTTACAACATAATCAATGATGTGTATTTTATTGACAAATTGCACCTTGGTATATAAAAAAGATAAAATTCGAATACCTAAGTTGTGTGGATTGTAGTCAACGCTTTCAGAGACAAAAAGATTTGATGGGTATTGTGACAAGTTATTTGAACGTCTTGTATCGACTGTCGGATAGCCTTCTTGAACCTTTATGGAAGTTTTCCTATATGATAAATACACTCATGTCCATAAATTAAGGATAATTCAGAATCACACAGAAATTGAACTCTAAAATAAAATTTCACCTGTAGAATTATCACACACATCTTGAAGAAGAATATCCAAATCACAGGAAACCACCAGATGTCGCGGATAGTACGTCACAATGACGAGAGTGTAAGAGAGGGGTATATAAGGAATGGTGGCAAAGAAGTAAAATTGTTCACAAGCGCTTTAAAAGCCTTTCAGTGCAATAACCGTATAGTTATGGCACAAAGGAAGCATTTGGATGATTTTTTACGTGGTAGAATTATCGGACAACTGGAATGTGGACGTACCCAGCTGGAAGTATCCGAGGAACTTGGAATCGACCAGAGTGTCATCTCCAGACTTTGGCAACGATTCCAAGATGATGGTAATGTGAGTAGATGTTACAGCACAGGTCGCCCCCGAGTTACAACGCCGAATGAGGGCCGGTATTTAGCAGTTACTGCCAAACGAAACAGACGGAGCACAGCATCAGACCTGTCTCGTCAGCTCTCTTCAGGTACCGGTACGACAGTTTCAAGGCAGACCGAGTACAGACGCTTAGGGCACATTGATCTATATGCTCGTACGCCTGTCAGATGTGTTCCACTTACCGCAACTTACTGTCGCCTGCGATTAACCTGAAGTAGAGAGTATGCATTGTGGACACCGCAACAGTGGTCTTATGTGATGTTCTCCGACGAGTCCTGGTTTAGTTTGCAGTCTGATTTTCACCAGACTTTCATATGGAGAGCGCCAGGTACCCGTTACCACCAAGAGAACACCATTGAACGACACCGTAACTGTGGTGCAGGATGGCTCGTTTGGGGAGGAATTATTCTTGGTTCCAGAACTGACCTGCATGTTCAGAGTGTAACGATGACAGGCCACATCTATCGGGGTGTCATTCTGGAACAACATGTACGTTTGTTTCGGGGCGCCATGGGTGCTGAATTTCTGTTTATGGATGACAACGCCCGTCCTCACCGTACAAACATTGTAGCCGAATGCCTTCAATTGGAGGATATCACCCGTATGGATTGGCCAGCATACTCACCGGACTTGAATCCAATAGAGCATGTGTGGGATATGCTTGGCCGACGAATTGCAGCCCGTCAACCCCCTCCCACCTGTCAACCGGAACTTCGGAGGGCATTGCTTGATGAGTGGTGTAATATTCCCCAAGATCAGGTTGATAATTTGAAACTAAGCATGCCTAGGCGTTGTAAGGCCTGTATTGCATCGTCCGGGAGAGATACTCCATATTAACCATCATACTAACCATGTTATACTGTTTTTGTAAATAGGTTCTTTTTTGAAATTTGCTCCAGGGACTAAAAATCGCAATTTTTATTAATTATGCAAAACATATAGCATCTTTTTTGCTCTTTACCTTTTGTTTAATAAATAGACTTTACAAATAAGTCAAATTTGTTTTGCTTCTGTCTCTTTTCTTTGCCTGAACTTCATTATCCTTAATTTATGGACAGGAGTCTAGATACTGGACAGTTTTCACTGAAAATATTCTCGTGAGGTTAGGACAGAATTACTTGAATTACAAGGCCTTTTCTAAATTGTTTTTCAAAACTAAATTACAAATAGTAACACTTTACATAAAATAAGACTTATTTCTAAGAATATATATAAAAATATACATTTTTTAAGTTTTTATTGGTTTTTAATTAAGTCTTTTATTTGAATTATTTTGTTTTAACCCTTAAAAGTAAACATTTCACAGCATAACTTTAGTTGAATATGCATAAGAAATTTTACTATGATATCCCGATAATTTTTTCCCTCCGGATTAAATTAAGCCTGATAAAGATCCTGACAAAAACATTTAAAGTTTTAAGAAAACCTATAAACTTAAAATAATAAAAAGACAAGAATGCTCATAAGTTGTTTTTAACAAACGAAAGGTTTTATCGGATATCTTGTAATTTCATATAAACAAGGAAATTTTTAAGAAAGTTTCTTTAAAAATAAAACTTATCTACAGAACAAAACAACTTAACAAAATCGTTTTTTTTAATTTGCTTCCTTATGTATAAAGTTAAGAATAACATACAAGTTACGAATAATGTTAATGTAAATTTAAAAAATTCCTAAGAACCAATTTCATCAACAAATTTATTGAAATAATTTGCAAGTTTATTTTACGATTTTCGCAAATCGATCTTATTTACTACATAAACAATGAGATAGAATATATAATTTAGTATTACTTTTGTTAAATTATTTTTTGAAGTAAACCTTTATTCGAATGCAAATAAGAAGTATGTTATGAATTTTTAGCTGAGAACATTGAAACTGAAAAACTAAATCTAATCTTTCTTCTAAATTCTAAATCTAAATTTTAAATCTTTCTTCTAATTTCTAAATCTAATCTAAATCTTTCAATAGATTCTAAATCTTTATGTTTTTCGAAAATTGATATAGGCTTTGGAAACAGAAAAAGATAACTATCACAATGTAGACAATGCCATCATAATTATTCTAATTTTATTCTGAAATATTTTAATAAATACACGGATAAATTTTTTTTATTTACTTAGAAAACTGATAAATGAAAAGTTTTTAATATTTTTTAACTTGTTACTTTACAAGAGAATTAACATAAGTTTCAAATTTTTAACTAGTTTTATGAAAATCGATCTCAAAACAATTTTTTTTATTTTTATAATGTTTCTGTATATTTTCAATAAATGTTATTGAATTTTTATGCATATTTTTAGAAGCACCTTATGAACAAACTGCATTATCAGCCTCAAAACACATTCATTGGATCAACTTTGATGTCCTACTAAATCTTACAGAGTTTGCAAAATTGAAGTACAATATTAATGTTTTTTATTGAGAAAATTCAGTTTAAATATGAAAGAAATATTAAATTTTTGTGTCTTTTGGTAATTATTATTTTAGAACTTCAAAAACACTTTCTTTCATGAAAACTTCTATTTTTATTCTTTTGAACAAAATATAAAATAACCATTTCTTTTTATTGTAAAATTAATTAAAAGAGTCATTCTAAAAAATGAATTTTATTTGTCTACCCTTAGTTACACATCCCTCTCTCTTTAAAACTACAGAAATAAAAACAGCTATGTATTTGGAAATCAATTTATTTTAATAATTACACTATATTAATAATAAAATAAATGGAGGGAAAAAGTTTTTCTTTTCGGATTGTGTCGTTTGGTAATTATTGTTTTAGAACTGTTTTGAAAAACATTTTCTTTCACCAAAACTTCCATTTTTATTTTTTTCAACAAAATATAAAATAACATTTCTTTTTTTATTGTAAAATTAATTAAGCAGTCCTTTTAAAAGATGAATTTTATTTGTCTACCTTTACTTGTATGCCCATCTCTATTTAAAACTGCAGAAAAGAAAAATAGCTATGTATTTGGAAATCAATTTATTTTAATAATTACACTATATTAATAACAAAAAATAAGTGTCGTTTGAAAATTATTTATTTTAGAACTGTTATCAAGAACATTTTCTTTTGTAAATTCTTTTATTCTTTTGAACAAAAATATAGAATAATAAATCCTTTTATTGCAAAATTAATTAAAGAGTCAATTTAAAAAATTTATTTTATTTTATCTTGGGTTGCATGCCCGTCTTACTTTAAAACTACAGAAAAGAAAAAAATATGTATTTGGAAATCAATTTATTTTTATAAGTACACAATATTAATAATAAATGGAGGAAAAAGTTTTCTTTTCGAATTGTGTCGTTTGGTAATTATTGTTTTAGAACTGTTATAAAAAACATTTTCTTTCATGAAAACTTCCATTTTTATTCTTTTGAACAAAATATAAAATAACTAATCCTTTTTATTGTAAAATTAATTAAAGAGCCATTTTAAAAAATGAATTTTATTTGTCTACCTCTAGTTACATGTCTTTAAAACTACAGAATAGAAAAATAGTTATGTATTTAGAGATTCATTTATTTTAATAGTTACACAATAATAATAATAAACGAATTGAAAAAGTTTTTTTTTTCGGATTGTGTCGTTTGGCAATTATTGTTTTCGAACTGTTATCAAAAATATTTTATGTCATGAAAACTTCCATTTTTATTCTTTTCAACAAAATATGAAATAACTAATTCTTTTTTATTGTAAAATTAATTAAAGTGTCATTTTAAAAAACATTTATTTTGTCTACCTTTAATTGCATGCCCATATCTTTTTAAAACTGTAGAAAAAGAAAACAGTTAATGCATTTGGAAATCAATTTATTTTAATAGTTACACTATATTAATAATAAACGAAGGGAAAAAAGTTTTCTTTTTTGAATTACATTTTACAGTATTACACAATGATAGCACATAAAATGCCTGGTTAACAATATTTTTATTGCAAAACAGATTACTTACTTAAATTTCAATTAAAATAAATCCTATTTTACAACAGTTAATATTTCCTTTTAAGCTCAGCATTTGTGTTTAAAATGAAATTTATTGAAAAATCAATTATCTACTTTTTTTATCTATACGTACTTAAAAAAACAAGATCTTTTAAAACTTTTAAATCTTTAACCTGAAACAACGTTACTTTTTTTCCTAAGATAGAAAAGTTCTTATAAGTGATGTAACATATGTTTTATAATTTTAAGTAGGAAGAAGAATTTGTTTTTATACGAGATTAAAAAGATAAAATATGCTGTTTCGATTAATTGCCGGCATTTTTGTTCATTCTTTTAACTAAAAATGATTTCAACACCAAGGGAAAAAAATATTTGTTGTTATCATCAACGACCTGGTGTTAGAAATTCAAATAAGTTATGTTAAAGACATTTAATGTAACTTACATACATAAAAAAAAAAAAAAGTAAAGATAGTTGATGACATAAATATTAATAAGATTTATAAAAGTGCAGTGCATATCAGTTTCATATAATTTTTAATCAGATTTTACATCTTAAAAAAGGATTTATTTCCCGATTTTGAGTTTGAGATTTACGTTATATTATCGTAAGGTAATAAATTTATTTTTGAAAGATTTAAATTTATAATTTTTTAATTAAATTTTTTAAATATTATATTATTATTAATTAATTATTAAATATTATAAATATTATTTAATTTTAATAATTATTATTAATTATTATTTATTAAAAATATTTTTTTAATTTTTACATTTTTTTTTTCTGAAAATCATTAAAAATAGGATTATTTATGAGTTCTGATTTATTCAGTATACTTTTCAAGATTAAGGTATTTTATATTATGTATTTTATTTCAATTTCAAGAAACTAAATCCATCAAAATATTGAATATATCAATAGATTTAGAAAATCGAAAGATTAAGAAATTGATTAAAATGTATTTATAGATACGAATTTCTGAGGTACTTTTGCCTACATCTAAAAATAAAAAGATAATTGATGACATAAATATTAATAAGATTTACTTTTGAGCAGTACAAATCAGTTTCATATAATTTTAATTATATTTTACATTTTTAAAAAAGAATTTATTTCCTAATTTTTAAGATAGAAGATATAATTTTACTATTTTAATTCACAATTTTCTGTAATGTTTGGAAATTCTTTATTTATAACTGAAATCGAGGAAATTTAAATTTGATGCGTTTTTGTATTATATTATCGTAATGTAATAAATTTATTTTTTTTGAAAATTTAAATTTTTAATTATTTAATAAAATTAAAATTTTTAAATCTTATTTCGTTATTAATTATTACTAATTAATCATTAAATTATTAATTGTTATAAATATTACTTATTTATTATTATTTAATTATTATTTATTAAAAGTATTTTTTTTTTAATTTTAAGTTATTTAAATTTCTAAATTATTTTTTTCTGAAAATAATCAGTAAAAATAGTAGGATTATTTCTGAGTTATAATTTATTCAACACACTTTTAAAGTTTTAGGTATTTTATATTATATATCTTATTTCAATTTCAATAAACTTTTAAGGAAGCTAAATCCGTCAAAATATTGAATTTATCAATACATTAAAAAAATCGAAATTTAGAAATTGATTAAAATGTATATATAGATAAAAATTTCTGAGAAATTTTTACATACATCTAAAAATAAAAAGATTGTTGATGACATAAATATAAATAATATTTATAAAAGTGAAGTGCAAATCAGTTTCATATAATTTTAATTATATTTTACATTTAAAAATGATTTACTTCCTGATGTTGAGATAGAATATGAAATTTTAATTCACAACATTTCTGCAATTTTTGAAATTTATAATTTATAACTGAAATCGAGAAATTTAATTTTAATGTGTTTTACATTAATTTATCATAAAATGATAAATTTAAGTAATTATTTTTTCTGAAAATAATCAGTAAAAATAGAGCGATTATTTCTGAGTTTTAATTTATTCAGTGCACTGTTAAAGTTAAAGGTATTTTATACTATATATTTTATTTCAATTTCAATAAACTCTTAAGAAAGCTAAATCTGTCAAAATATTGAATTTCTCAATACATTAAAAAAAACTCTCATACAGGAATTGTAACATCAATAATAAAAACTCTCATAATTCTTAATACATTAAAAAAAAATCGAAATGTTAAGAAACTGATTAAAATGTATATATAGTGCATACAAATTTCTGAGAAATTTTTACATACATCTAAAAATAAAAAAGAGTTGATGACAAATATTAACAAGATTTATAAGACTGATATGCAGTGCATATCAGTATCATGTAATTGTAATTATATTTTTACATTTTTAGAAATATTTTATTTCCTGATATTAAGGTAGAATATGAAAATTTACTATTTTTAATATTCACTTTTCTGTAATTCTTTGAAATTTATTATTTATAATTGAAATCGAGAAAATTTAAATTTAATGCGTTTTGCTTTACATTATCCTAATGTATTTATTTAAGTAATTATTTTTTTCTAAAAATAATCCGCTAAAATAAAAGGATTATTTCTGAGTTCTAATTTATTCAGTATATTTTTAATGTTTAAAGTAGTTTATATTATATATTTTATTTCAATTTCAATCAAGTTTTTAAGAAAACTAAATCTGTCAAACGTTTAATTTCTGAGCACATTAAAAAAATAGAATTGATTAAAATGTATGTATAGATATACAAATTTCTGGGAAATAAAAACAATTTTAGTTAACAACGAAAATGATAGTGATATTGAAATGATAAAATTAATTTATCGTATTAAAACAATAATCGAAATTTGATAAAACCAAAATATCAGTTTCTAGATTCCTTTGATGTGCTTTCAATGCTTTTATGGCTTACCTTTGTTATAAGAAAACTGAAAGCAAAAATAGAACATCAAAGCTTGCATTTTCTGTTTTAGCAGATTAAAAGCTTTCACAACATGAACAAGTTCTTTGATGAACTTTTTTTTTTTTTCCGAAAGTACACTTCTTATTGAATTTTTATTTTTCAACTTTTTATATTGTGTTAAAATGTGTAAGGAATTAAATTATTTTACGCTTGAAATCTATAAAGCACGTTATCTTTTCAAGTTTGCCATGTGTGAAGGATGCATTACTCGCTATGTATTAACAAAGGAACAATTAGTTGAATACATATTTTGAATTAAAATATTACATGAAACTTCATTTATAAGACTTTAATAAAAATAAAACATCTATCTGTGCATGTACATAATTTTAGAGATAAAAAATTATTTGCATAAGGAGCTTAAAAATAACTTTGAAGGTAATTAAGACTCCATTTAATAACTATTCAGACATATAAAAATAATCATAAAAACAATTAATAATTTTAAAATATTTTTTTATTATTTTGTTTAAAGATTCTTTATACTTTAATTTGTTTTAAATTTATCTATTTATAAAATTCAATGATACTAAATTAATAAAATTCATGCTTAGTTGATTTTCTAAAAGATGTTAAAATGTTTGAGACATTCAAGCTATTTTGATTTTGAAAGAGCTATTTTTACATAAATTTAGGAAAATGTATATAAACTTTTATTTACAAAGATGATATCATAAATTCGTTCATAGAAAAAGCAATAAGTAATCATAGATTTTCTATTTTGCACAATAAAAATGTTTTAACATTTATGATGGTATTCAATAAACATCTAAAGAAAATAAAAGAAACTAATTATATCCGTAATGGCAAAAATTTACATTTATAATAAAAAATTGAGAATTCATACACTTAAAGTTCAATATTTTGTGGTAAAGAACATTACATACGAATATAAGAAACTCATTAAAAATGAAAGTAGACAACTATTTTCTTATATTTTATTTCTTGTTGTTTATTCTAGTATTTTTTCTTGTATTTCTTTGTATTTTATTCTGAATAATAACACATAGCAATGGAGTTTGTATCGAATATTGCTTTTTTGTATAATAAACTAATTTTTAATCGAAAAATTTGTCACGATCGATTTTTCTATAAAAGTTTTCATAAATTAGCTTGGCGATGCTTTATGAATTTACATTAATTTTAATTCATGAAGTAAGATGCTTCAAGATTTAGACACTATATATAAATTAATACTGACAATGTTTTAATTGCAATTTACAAGAACACGTAAAAGAAAATATTATGATTATTTAGTATTTATTTTAACTAGATACTCAAAATAATCATCTTTTTTCCACAAAAGTATTTCATTAGGCTGACAAAAATAAAGTAAATGCAAAATAATTAATAACAACGACTAAATACATATGAATTATTAGCAAAAAAAGGTCACACAAAATATTAGTAGGAAATAAATTCAGAAAGGAAATATTATTTCATATAAGCACAAACTTAAAAAAAATGAAATGTTTCGATGTATTTGACAAGGTCATATAAAAACTGGAGGCCAGGAAATAATATATTCTCAATTTAAAGTTTTCTTTAACATTTAAAGTTTTTTTTTTTTTTATTTGCAGCTGAAGTTTCGTACTGTAATGTAGAAGTAGGTGTTAGGGACGATGATCGTCTAGTTACACAATTTCAAAGATTGTTAAATACAAACGTGAACTGGTGAAAATGACATTTAAAGTTTAAATGCCCAGTTAATAACTGTGTCCATAATTAGGAATTGTGTTAAGAAAAAGTTAGTCGAAAAGTATTTGTTTTCAATCTTGAGTAAAATAGTTGAGAGAATTATTTTGGCCTAAAAACATTTTAGATGAAGAAGGATATTCGATTTCAAAAGGATATGAGATATTTATGTTAAGCGTTTCAATGTAAATAGGAGCATTCATCGCAGCGTTGATTTCCATTTTAATTATATGTTCATCATTACCATCTATGCCTTAACATATGTTAAAAAGTCATATGTCATATGTCATTTTGGAGTATGTTTTCAAAAAAAAAGAATAAACTCACTGAATCTTTAGTCCTGAATCAGTAAGCGAGAAAAATCCTTAATTTTTTTTTTTGGTAAATTGAGATATTTCGTGTTTTATGTATATTAGTTTTTATGAATGAATACAACCTGTTTTAAATTGACAAGATTGACTTCCTGGCTATAAACTTGTTCAATATCTAAAATTGATTGATGATTATGTTCAAATAACTGTATGCACTTATATGTATTATATTGAATTGTTGTCAATCAAAACTAATTGTGATTGTTTCTGTTCTTTTTATTATTTAAAGAGTGCTGATTTGTTGTTATAGCTTTTATTTAATGATAAGTCTGATAACAACGATCTGAAGTATTAGCTAGTGGAGATTTTTATAGAGCCCTTCATTCACAATACAGGAAGTACATATTCAGATTCTAACCTGCCCTTCATATATTTTGCTGCAAACCATCCAAAAAGTATAGAGTGTCCCAAAATTTATGCAAGAAGTCTTTTAATAAAAGAGTACAAAAGGATTTATTTTACAAAACAATTTGGTATACTCCCTCCCCCCCTGAACACGAAGCCTAAAGGTGCATTTTGAAGAGAAATAAGCTCTTTCATTACTAAATATTCCAAACTATTTAGGAATTTAAGGAATTCAATCTTCCATGAATTTTGGGGTATCCGATCTAACTTAAGCTCATGTTTACAAAAGGCTACAGAGTAGCTAAATAGATGTAGCGTATTAACTTAGAAATAAAATTTTCCTCTGCAATTTTTATACCTAAAATCTTCAGTAAAGCAGTTTTTAAGACTTTTGAAAAGAGAAAATGTTCACATGCACTACTTGTATCTGTTGAAACTGATTCGTTAACTTGACCGCTCTTCAATTTCAAACGATATAATTGAACTTCTAAGAGCATTATTAATAAGCTGACACATATATTTTAATTAAATTAATTTCGACCTTAATCTAACGATTTTGACATGGTTAAATATCTAAACACATATCTAAGAAGGAAAATATCCTCTTCCCGGAAAACAATCCGCAAACGCTTAATCATTAAAAAGTATTAAAGCACACCCTCCCCTATTATTGGCGGTGAGTTACAATAATTGAGGTTACTCTCTCATCCTATTTATACAGAACACTAAACAATGATCTCTGAGGCGAGTTTCCAGAAACAGGACGTCCTGCCTATAATAGAATCACGCCTCAAATATGTTTCTGGGCCAGAATCTATTTTTGGTCCTTCCCTGGCCAGCATCAAATGAGTACCGCCCTATATCTGCAGCTCCAGTGATTCATAGCTGGGGCAATTTCCGTCTGCCTCTGAGCCCTCCCTACCTTTAGTTCTCGAGAATCGCATTTCCTCAATCTCGCTTCCGACGATGATAAGAGAATACGAGAACGAGTTTATTGGAGGATTGCTTCGAGTGAAATTGTTGGCCGCGAATTTAAACCAGATAGGGTCATATAACAATCAACACTTCTTCCGTATCAGTATTTGGGCATTTGAGGCCTATTTAATGTTTCCAAACTTTGAATCATAAGTTAATAGTTTGAGGATCTAACCTTTCTTTCATAAATATGAACTTCGGTATTACTTATAGAAAGAAGTTTAGAAGCTTTGAAGTAGCTCAAGAATTCCTAATACTGGTACCAAACTAAAATGCATTTCTCCCCAGAACAATTGTTGTAACTTTGATTTTATTTCAAGTAAAAACGAAATTGTTCAGCTTCTATATTCTTGTAGATAAAGTCAGTTATAAACCTGCTCAAAATTGTAAACTTTCATTTAAGAGATCCGATGCCATATTCGCTTCATATATTAATTTATACCTTTTATATTGTGAAAAAATCAATGGACATAACCCATGAAGTTTATTTGACGTGTAAAAATGCAACTAATATTTAAAATGATTTCCTTTAAAAGAAAGGTAAACTTAATGTAAGCATTGACCTGAGGGTTGTTGAGGATTTTTTTGTTAACTTATTAAAAGAAATATGACTTCCATATTTTTATGGTATTATTGCCTTTTTTCAAGAGACTTCTTACAATTTGATGATGGTTAAGCTATGATATAAATGACTTTCAAATTAACAATTTTTAATGGGTTTAATTCTTAAGTGACTATTAGTTTCAAATAAATATGGCAATTCTTTTCGAATAGCCATGACTATAATTGCATGAATAGATCACTGAGTCGCATTATATCAGTTAAGTATTAATTGTATTTTTACAAGTCAAAAGAATTACATGCGATTAAGTCCATAGAATTTTTGGAGACTATGAAATGCATAAATTAATATATTAATAAAATATGGTATCTGATCTCTTAAATGAAAGCTTACAATTTTGAGCAGAATTACAACTGAATTGACATACAAGAAATATAAAAGCTTCAAAATTTCGTGTTTATTTTCCAGAATTGCATTAATAGATCAAATCATTGTGTAATGGCAGATCTTGCCAATTTGAAAACTGGAGTAATTTCTTCATCGTATTATTAAATAGTGAAATAAAAAATTCCGTCTTTTCAAAGTGCAATCAATCAGACCGTAAATTTCTTTGTTAACTCCAGTTGTTTAAATAATTTTTTTGAGATATTTTCTCGACAAATTAGAAACAGTAGTTACTTATTTTAAATCAGCATTTTGCCAAAATTTAGTGAGGATTTATAACTTTAAGAAAAGTGATATTAAAAAATTAACAAGACAACAACATATTTTTGGATGATATAATTTCTAATAATTGGGCCAGATGGCCGAGTGGCTAGCGCTCTGGAGCTCGGTACCACAGATTTCGGGTTCGAGTCCCGGTGAAATCCACTTGCATCCTGTCATGGATGTTTGTAGTGATTCAAAACCCATTTTAAACAGAAGGTCCCGGTTTAATAGGATCATAGAGAGTTGTGGGGGGTAGTGCTACTCGCGTGCGTAGCATATCTTCAAACTACACGTGTCACTTGGGTAATGCTAAATGAGAAACAGTGGTGCAGCACTTGCTTTTGGCATAAAGAGTAACTGTCTTTGTATTGCCAGATGTATTAGAACAACAACAACAGTTTCTAATAATTTAGAATGTTATTTGTATTGAACTAAAATTGTGATGCAGAAATCACCATAATTAATAGAAATAATCCTAAATACTACAAATTATAAATTTTAGATTTATTAATTTATTGTACTCATGATATTAATGTGGTTTCATATCTATTTTCTGAGAACCCGTATTTTTAAACGCGATACATTTTGATGAATAATTCGTTTTATTTTATGAAAAAATAGCGAAAACATCCATTCTAGTATCATTGAATAACTTTCGCTCTTTTACTAAAAGAGCTGAAAATATTCAGGTAACCTTCGTAATTCGAGGCCGAACTCCTACCATATAACCAAAGTTCGGGAATTTTGGTTGTGGAAAATGTACCAGTGCTTAGTTCATTAGCTTAATCAAGAGGCAGTAGCGGATATTAGGGCATTCAAATGTTGCGGGGCCCAGTTTTAAGTACACGTTTAAAACTCCGCCAATTAAAAGTGGTTACATAAATTAACGCCTCGGCAATTAGGTTAAACAGTGTTTGCTTAATGCGTCTATGAGTAACACGGATCTAACTGACAGCGTGAAATTTAACCTGCCGTGCGCTCAAATTCCGGTATGCATTTAATGGGAAGCGATAAATTATTTCTGAGTTTGCGGGACAACGTTCTTTGCTTTAAAGTCTTGCTTACAGCTTTCTTTTTATCTTTCAAAAATATTAAAGCTATTGAAAACTATTAAAAGTTTATGTTTTGCATAATTATTTTATGAAATATATTGGGAATTTGTGTGGGGCTTTTTTTTTTCACGAGAGAACTATAATTTTGAAAGGCTGGAGTTGCTTGATGAAGAGCCTATTGAGTTACCGAGTCAAAAAAGCCGTGTTCGAATCAGTGTATAGAAAAAAAAAAGTGATGCCCAAACCGAAAGCTTCTGTACCCATGTTGGAGATAAGCAAGATAAATCTGTAACCCAGAATGTTCTTCCATTTGATAAATAGAGGATTGTAGGAAAGGGCGTATCCACAGATGAGAGATTGTTCATTCCAAATTTTGGGGTTTGGTTTGTCGCTCTACAGTCATTTTGTGCACACTTTAGGCTAATTAGACCGGGACCTACAGCTTAAAGTGTATTCCTAACCACTAACAAACATCCATGTCACCGCCGCGATTCGAACATGACGCCTGTAGTATCAAAGGCCAGATCGCTAGCCAATTGGCCATCAAGTAACTGCCGAGTTGGAATCAGTGTATAGAAAAACAAACAAGGGATGCCCAAACTGAAAGCTTCTGTATCCATGTTGGAGATAGGCAAGATAAATCTGTAGTTCAGAATGTCCTTCCATTTGACTCGCAGAGGATTGTAGGAAAGTGCGAATCCGCAGATGACACCTTTAGGGTTGTTCATTTCAAATATTTTTTGAGGGGGAGGGGGATAAAATGGTGGTGCACCGTGTGTCCTTGGATATAGCGGCCTAATGGCCAATTGGTAAGCTCTCTGGCCTTTGTTACCACATACCACAGACTTCAGGTTCTAATCCTGGCGGTGGCATGAATGATAGTTAGTGGTTCGGAATCCACGTGAAACTGTAGGTCCCGGTCTAATTAGCCCAAAGTGTGTCCAAAATGACCGTAGAGGGACAAACCAAACCAAACTTTGGATTGTTATATATAAATTATTAAACCTGAATATGCTACACATCTGCTTTCTAATAGTGACTGACTTAAGGTTAAAGTGAGCCGTATTAAAAAAATAAAACTTTATTTTTGTAAAACTAACTTTTCAACTGCGTACTAATTTTCTATTACCATTAATTAATTCTATGTGAGCGATAAAGAAGAATGAGTGTATAGAAAAAACAAAGCATGAATTTGAATTTCCACATATATTAATTTTTAATTAAAATTAACTAACATTTATGTTAATAAGATTTGTAAAATATTTCAACTTTTAATTTCTTTTAAATACTCTCATTAATGATATTTGCAGTATTTTTTATGATTGAAATTAATTTTTCATATAATGGCTTTTATTACTTTTTGTATGTTTTTAAGTAATAGTGATTAAAATTATTTATAATAGTTATTTTTTCAGATTAATTTAAAAAAATTTAAAATATTGTAGTGATGTCAAGAGTGATAAACATAATAAGATTTATGAAAGGTAAAATTTGAATTAAAAAAGGAATTTTACTGTACTGATGAAAAAAGGTTGTTGTGTAATACATTATTAATTGTAGAGTAACTGGAATTAAAGCGTATGTTAAGGTAAATGAATAATTTACAGCAAATTAAAATGTATTCTTAATTCTTAATCTTCTATTTAAAATTAATTCTTCGTACTTTTAAAATTATTTATGAATTTAACAGGATCAATTAAGAAATGCATTTTAATATATTAAATACTTGCGATAACATTGAAATCTTTTTATTTGATAACAAAAAAGAAAATCGAAATTACTTTAAGAATAGAATAGTGAAGAAAAAAAAATTAAGTTATATTTTTCCCTTTGGCATTTTCTTTCGAAAAAAAAATATTCCAACATCATATTCATTTTTTGCTCTCTTTTCTTTGATTGAATTCCATTTATTTTATTCCTAAAAGGAGCAGAAAATTTAATACATTTAAAAAACCGAAAAGGACAAAAAAAATGGACATAAACACTTCTCCCCCTCTTCAAGGATCTAAAAATAACGTGTCCAATATCCAAATTTTTCTTACGTCATTAACAATATCTCTACTTCTCACCTTTTAGTTGTTCGTAATGAGCACAACTTATGTGAATATGGATGATTTTTGAATGCTTGTTCTATGAAATGACGCGTTAAAGGAAGCAACTTAGAAAAGATGGCCAAGTATCATAAAAGCACAATGATTCAAAAACCTTCCCATGAATATTTGCAAGAACTACTACAAGTAAAAGAGTTGCAAGTTTTTTTTTTTTTTTAAAAATATTTTAAGTTTTTGAGATAGTTTATTCTTTTACTTTTATTAAAGTATGCTTTGAAAGGAAAAGATTTAATGGAATATATATTTCACTTTTAAAGTATTCTAAATTCTTTTTTTTTCCCGTTAAATTAATCATCTGCTTTATATAATTTACTGGCAGATATGACCCAGGCTTGATCCGGGTACAAAAATAAAACATTTTTAATTTCAGTGATGTTTATTAAGAAGATATATCTGTGCAATAAAAGCTAAATTATAAATTCTTCAAATAATATGAATTAGTTAAATAAAAAATCTTTTATATCCAAATATTCTCAATTTTTTCACTTTTAATCTGATAGCACTTTTTTTAAAGAATGTAATAGTGTTAATTTTAAAAAATTATCTAAATTTTTTTACGATAATGTAACTACTAAAAATGATTTATTTCAATACTTTATTTTCATATTATAACTTACAACTACTAAACATAATTTAACAGGCAGTTATTTAGACAAACGCCGTCTGAAAGGCAATTTGAATTATAAAATAATTTTACTGTATTGCGGAAAAATGCTGGTTAAATGAATAGAATATTTCAACAAAGTTTATTACATTAAATGAATAATTTAAAATTCTTATTAATTAAATATGAATTTAACAATATCAATTAAGAAATGCATCTTTAATATATAAAATACGTGTGATAAAAAATGAAATCATATTATTTGATAACAAAGAAAATCGAAATTACTTTCAACAATAGAATAGCGACGAAAGAAAAAATAAATTATATTTTTCCCCTTTTTCATTTTCTTTCGAAAAAAAATATTCCAATATGATATTCATTTTTTGCTACTTTTCTTTGATTAAATTTTATTTATTTTATTCCTAAACGAGGAGCAGAAAATTTAATATATTTCAAAAACCAAAAAAAAAAAAAAAAAAATGGCCATAAACACTTCTCCCCTTCAAGGATCTAAAAATAACGTGTCCAATATTCAAATTTTTCTTACGTCATTAACAGTATCTCTACTTCTCACCTTTTAGTTGTTCGTAATGAGCACAACTTATGTGAATATGGATGATTTTTGAATGCTTGTTCTATGCAAATGACGCGTTAACGGAAGCAACTTGAAAAGATGACCAAAGTATCATAAAAGCACAATGATTCAAAACCTTCCCATGAATATTTGCAAGAACTACTAAAAGTAAAAGGAGTTGCAAGTTTTTTTAAAAAAAATATTTAAGTTTTGGATAGTTTATTCTTTTTACTTTTATTAAAGAACGCTTTGAAAGGAAAAGATTTAATGGAATATATATTTTCTTTGAAATCCTGTATTCTAAACTTTTTTCGTTAAATTCGATGAAATCTTCTGCTTTAAATAATTTACTAGCAGATATGACCCAGCGTTGCCGAAAAAATTACATAAATAAAATAATGACAAAAAATAAAACATTTTTAATTTTAGTGATGTTTATTAAGAAAAATATCTTTGCAAAAATAAAATCTTCACATTTTAAATTATTCGTCTTAAATAACATAAATTGGTAAAATAAAGCAATCATTTTTATCCAAATATTCCCAATGCTTTTTTCTTATTTTTAATCAGTTAGCAATTTTTATAAAGAATTCAAAATAAATTGTAAACTAATACTGTAAATTGTCCACTTATTTTTTAATTTTCTTACGATAACCTAACGAATAGAAATTATTTATCAGTAAATTTTTAATACAAAGGGTCATCTGGTTTCTGTAAAAGATACACTTCTAAGTGTTATAAATCTATGCAGTGCTGGAATATATAGATTATCTCTCTCTGCAGATATCATCTGGTCACTGTAAAAGATAGACTTTTATGTAACAAATATATATGCAATGCTGGAACATATAGATATATATATATATATATATAATATATATATATATA
Source organism: Caerostris extrusa (assembly GCA_021605095.1). NCBI lineage: Eukaryota > Metazoa > Arthropoda > Arachnida > Araneae > Araneidae > Caerostris > Caerostris extrusa. The sequence goes on along the minus strand of BPLR01010532.1, from coordinate 68,911 downwards.
TATATACAGAGATAGATAGATGAAAGATAAAACTTGAATTAAAAGAAGGAATTTTACTGTACTGATGAAAAATGCTGGTTACTAATTAATAGAATATTAATTATAGTGTAACATGAATAAAAACGATTATTAAATTAAATGAATAATTTACAACAAATTCTTAGTTGATTTAAAATTGAATTTAACAGGATCAAACAAGAAATTCATCTGTAATATATGAAATACTTGCGATAGCAATGAAATCATATTTTTGATAACAAAAGAAAATCGAAATTACTTTAAGAATAGAATAGTGACGAAAAAAATTTAATTATATTTTTCCTTTGGCATTTTCTTTCGAAAAAAAATATTCCAATATGATATTCATTTTTTTGCTCTCTTTTCTTTGATTGAATTTTATTTATTTTATTCCTAAACGAGGAGCAGAAAATTTAATATATTTCAAAAACCAAAAAAGGAAAAAAATTTCCATACACACTTCTCCCCTCTTCAAGGATCTAAAAATAACGTGCCAATATTCAAATTTTTTTCTTACGTCATTAACAGTATCTCTACTTCTCACTTTTTAGTTGTTCATAATGAGCACAACTTATGTGAATATGGATGATTTTTGAATGCTTGTTCTATGCAAATGATGCTCTAACGGAAGCAACTTCGAAAAGATGGCCAAGTATCATAAAAGCACAATGATTCAAAAACCTTCCCATGAATATTTGCAAGAACTACTACACTTAAAAAAGATTTGCAAGTTTTTTTTTTTTAAAAATATATTTACGTTTTGGGATAGTTTATTCTTTTCTTTTATTAAAAAGTACCTTTTGAAGGGAAAAGATTTAATGGAATATATATAATCCCCTGGAAGTATTCAAAATTTTTTTTATGTTAAATTAGATGAAATTGTCTGCTTTATATAATTTACTAGCAGATATGACCCAGCGTTGCCAAAAAAAAAAAAAAAATAAATAAAAGATAAAATAAAATAACATAAATAAATTAATGGCAAAAAATAAAACATTTTCAATTTTAGTGATGTTTATTAAAAAAATATCTACACAGAAATAAAAGCTTCACATTTAAATTACTCGTTTTTAAATAATATAAATTGTTTAAATAAAGCAATAATTATATCCAAATATTCTCAACAATTTTTTTCTCACTTTTAATCGGTTAACACTTTTTCTAAAGAATTTAATTGTGTTAATTTGGAAAATAAGTTATAAATTAATACTGTAAATTATCTACTTTATTTTTTAGGATAACTTAACTACTAAAAATCATTTACCAGTCAGTTTTTCAGACAAACGCCGTCTGGTAGCCGTAAAAAATAAAAAAAGGTAATGAATAATTTACAGCAAATTCTTAGTTAATTTAAAATTAATTCTTCATACTTTTAAAATTATTTATGAATTTAACTGGATCAATTAAGAAATGCATTTTAATATATTAAATACTTGCAATAACAATGAAACTCTATTATTTGATAACAAAAGAAAATCGAAATTACTTTAAGAATAGAATAGTGAAGAAAAAAAAAAAAAATTATATTTTTTCCCTTTGGCATTTTCTTTCGAAAAAAAAAATATTCCAACATGATATTCATTTTTTTGCTCTCTTTTTCTTTGATTGAATTCTATTTATTTTATTCCTAAAAGAGGAGCAGAAAATTTAATACATTTAAAAAACCGAAAAGGACAAAAAAATGGACATAAACACTTCTCCCCTCTTCAAGGATCTAAAAATAACGTGTCCAATATCCAAAATTTTCTTACGTCATTAACAATATCTCTACTTCTCACCTTTTAGTTGTTCGTAATGAGCACAACTTATGTGAATATGGATGATTTTTGAATGCTTGTTCTATGCAAATGACGCGTTAACGGAAGCAACATCGAAAAGATGGCCAAGTATCATAAAAGCACAATGATTCAAAACCTTCCCATGAATATTTGCAAGAACTACTACAAGTAAAGGAGTTGCAAGTTTTTTAAAAAAAATATTTTAAGTTTTGAGATAGTTTATTCTTTTACTTTTATTAAAGTATGCTTTGAAAGGAAAAGATTTAATGGGATATATATTTCACTTTGAAATCCTTTCAAAGTATTCTAAATGTTTTTTCCCGTTAAATTAGATGAAATCATCTGCTTTTATATAATTTACTAGCAGATATGACCCAAATTTGGCCGGGTACGAAAAATAAAACATTTTTAACTTCAGTGATGTTTGTCAAGAAAATGAATAATATAAATTGGTCAAATAAAGTAATCTTTAATATCCAAATATTCAAAATATTTTTTTTTCACTTTTAATCTGATAGCACTTTTTTTAAAGAATGTAATAGTGTTAATTTTAAAAATAAAATGTAAATTAATACTATAAATTATTTACTTTATTTTATATTATAACTTACAACTACTAAACATAACTACTAAACATAATTTAACAGGCAGTTTTTAGACAAACGCCGTCTGTTGGCCGTAAAAAATAAACTAAGGTAAATGAATAATTTTCAACAAAGTCTTAGTTAATTTAACATTAATTAAATATGAATTTAACAGGATCAATTAAGAAATGCATCTTTAATATATGAAATACGTGTGATAAAAATGAAATCATATTATTTGATAACAAAGAAAATCGAAATTACTTTAACAATAGAATAGCGACGAAAGAAAAAATAAATTATATTTTTCCCTTTTTCATTTTCTTTCGAAAAAAGATATTCCAATACGATATTCATTTTTTTACTTTTCTTTGATTGAATTTTCTTTATTTTATTCCTAAACGAGGAGCAGAAAATTTAATATATTTCAAAACCAAAAAAAAAAAAAAAAATGGCCATAAACACTTCTCCCCCTTCAAGGATCTAAAAATAACGTGTCCAATATTCAAATTTTTCTTACGTCATTAACAGTATCTCTACTTCTCACCTTTTAGTTGTTCGTAATGAGCACAACTTATGTGAATATGGATGATTTTTGAATGCTTGTTCTATGAAATGACGCTTTAAAGGAAGCAACATCGAAAAGATGGCCAAGTATCATAAAAGCACAATGATTCAAAAACCTTCCCATGAATATTTGAAGAACTACTACATGTAAAAGAGTTGCAAGTTTTTTTAAAAAAATATTTAATTTTTGAGATAGTTTATTCTTTTACTTTTATTAAAGAACGCTTTTGAAAGGAAAAGATTTAATGGAATATATATTTCACTTTTAAAGTATTCTAAATTCTTTTTTTCGTTAAATTAATCGTCTGCTTTATATAATTTACTGGCAGATATGACCCAGGGTTGATCGGGTACACAAAATAAAACATTTTTAATTTCAGTGATGTTTATTAAGAAGATATATCTGTGCAGAAATAAAAGCTTCAAATTATAAATTCTTCTTCTTAAATAATATGAATTAGTTAAATAAAGTAATCTTTTATATCCAAATATTCTCAATACTTTCTTCTCACTTTTAATCTGTCAGCACTTTTTTAAAGAATTTAATAGTATTAATTCGAAAAATAAATTGTAAATTATCTACTTTATTTTTTTACGATAATGTAACTACTAAAAATGATTTATCTGTCAATACTTAATACAAAGGGTCATCTGGTCACTGTAAAAGATAGACTTTTAAGTGTAACAAATCCTATGCAATGCTGGAACATATAGACATATATCTCTCTGTATATAAATATATATATATATATACAGAGCGATAGATGAAAGGTGCAATTTGAATTATAGAAGGAATTTTACTGTATTGCGGAAAAATGCTGGTTACTAATTAATAGAATATTAATTGTAGAGTAACATGAATTAAAGCGTTTATTACATTAAATGAATAATTTACAACAAATTCTTAGTTAATTTAAAATTGAATTTAACAATATCAATCAAGAAATTCATCTTTATTAATATAAGAAATATGTGCAATAACAATGAAGCGATATTTTTGATAACAAAAGAAAATCGAAATTACTGTCAGAATAGAATAGCGACGAAAAAGAATTAAATTATATTTTTCATTTTGGCTTTTTCTTTCGAAAAAAATATTCCAATATGATATTCATTTTTTGCTCTCTCTTTTTCTTTGATTAAATTTTATTTATTTTATTCCTAAACGAGGAGCAGGAAATTTAATATATTTCAAAAACCAAAAGAAAAAAAAAAAATGGCCATACACACTTCTCCCCCTTCAAGGATCTAAAAATAACGTGTCCAATATTCAAATTTTTCTTACGTCATTAACAGTATCTCTACTTCTCACCTTTTAGTTGTTCGTAATGAGCACAACTTATGTGAATATGGATGATTTTTGAATGCTTGTTCTATGCAAATGACGCGTTAACGGAAGCAACTTAGAAAAGATGGCCAAGTATCATAAAAGCACAATGATTCAAAACCTTCCCATGAATATTTGCAAGAACTACTACAAGTAAAGGAGTTGCAAGTTTTTTTAAAAAAAAATATTTAAGTTTTTGGATAGTTTATTCTTTTACTTTTATTAAAGTACGCTTTGAAAGGAAAATATTTAATGGAATATATATTTTCTTTTTGAAATCCCCTGGAAGTATTCTAAACTTTTTTTCACGTTAAATTCGATGAAATCTTCTGCTTTAAATAATTTACTAGCAGATATGACCCAGCGTTGCCGAAAAATTACATAAATAAAATAATGACAAAAAATAAAACATTTTTAATTTTAGTGATGTTTATTAAGAAAAAATATCTTTGCAAAAATAAAATCTTCACATTTTAAATTATTCGTCTTAAATAACATAAATTGGTAAAATAAAGCAATCATTTTTATCCAAATATTCCCAATGCTTTTTTCTTATTTTTAATCAGTTAGCAATTTTTTTTAAAGAATTCAAAATAAATTGTAAACTAATACTGTAAATTGTCCACAATTTTTAATTTTCTTACGATAACTTAACGAATAGAAATTATTTATCAGTAAATTTTAATACAAAGGGTCATCTGGTTTCTGTAAAAGATACACTTCTAAGTGTTATAAATCTTATGCAGTGCTGGAATATAATCTATCTTCTCTGTATATATATTATATATATATATATATACATACTATATAAATATATATATACTATATATATATATATATATAGATAGATAGATGAAAGATAAAAGGCAGAATTAAAAAAACAGAGATATAGATTAAAACTTGAATTAAAAAAGCAATTTTACTGTACTGATGAAAAATGCTGGTTACTAATTAATAGAATATTAATTATAGTGTAACATGAATAAAAACATTTATTAAATTAAATGAATAATTTACAACAAATTCTTAGTTGATTTAAATTGAATTTAACAGGATCAAACAAGAAATTCATCTGTAATATATGAAATACTTGCGATAAAAATGAAATCATATTTTTTGATAACAAAAGAAAATCGAAATTACTTTAAGAATAGAATAGTGACGAAAAAAAATTTAATTATATTTTTCCCTTTGGCATTTTCTTTCGAAAAAAATATTCCAATATGATATTCATTTTTTTGCTCTCTTTTTCTTTGATTGAATTTTATTTATTTTATTCCTAAACGAGGAGCAGAAAATTTAATATATTTCAAAAACCAAAAGGAAAAAAAATGGCCATACACACTTCTCCCCTCTTCAAGGATCTAAAAATAACGTGCCAATATTCAAATTTTTCTTACGTCATTAACAGTATCTCTACTTCTCATTTTTAGTTGTTCATAATGAGCACAACTTATGTGAATATGGATGATTTTTGAATGCTTGTTCTATGCAAATGATGCTCTAACGGAAGCAACTTCGAAAAGATGGCCAAGTATCATAAAGCAAAATGATTCAAAAACCTTCCCATGAATATTTGCAAGAACTACTACACTTAAAAAGAGTTGCAAGTTTTTTTAAAAATATTTACGTTTTGGGATAGTTTATTCTTTTACTTTTATTAAAATACCTTTTGAAGGGAAAAGATTTAATGGAATATTTATTTTACTTTGTAATCCCCTGGAAATATTCAAAATTTTTTTTCACTTTAAATTAGATGAAATTGTCTGCTTTATATAATTTACTAGCAGATATGACCCAGCGTTGACAAAAAAAAAAAAAAAAAAAAAAATGTAAATAAAAAGATAAAATAAAATAACATAAATAAATTAATGGCAAAAAATAAAACATTTTCAATTTTAGTGATGTTTATTAAAAAAAAATATCTACACAGAAATAAAAGCTTCACATTTAAATTACTCGTTTTAAATAATATAAATTGTTTAAATAAAGCAATAATATATATCCAAATATTCTCAACAATTTTTTTCTCCCTTTTAATCGGTTAACACTTTTTTCTAAAGAATTTAATAGTGTTAATTTGGAAAATAAGTTATAAATTAATACTGTAAATTATCTACTTTATTTTTTAGGATAACTTAACTACTAAAAATCATTTACCAGTCAGTTTTTAAGACAAACGTATTGCCGTCTGGTAGCCGTAAAAAATAAAAAAAATTGTAATGAATAATTTAAAGCAAATTCTTAGTTAATTTAAAATTAATTCTTCAACTTTTAAAATTATTTATGAATTTAACAGGATCAATTAAGAAATGCATTTTAATATATTAAATACTTGCGATAACATTGAAATCTTATTATTTGATAACAAAAAAGAAAATCGAAATTACTTTAAGAATAGAATAGTGAAGAAAAAAAAAATTAAGTTATATTTTTTCCCTTTGGCATTTTCTTTCGAAAAAAAAAATATTCCAACATGATATTCATTTTTTGCTCTCTTTTTCTTTGATTGAATTTTATTTATTTTATTCCTAAACGAGGAGCAGAAAATTTAATACATTTAAAAAACCAAAAGGAAAAAAATGGACATAAACACTTCTCCCCCTTCAAGGATCTAAAAATAACGTGTCCAATATTCAAATTTTTCTTACGTCATTAACAGTATCTCTACTTCTCACCTTTTAGTTGTTCGTAATGAGCACAACTTATGTGAATATGGATGATTTTTGAATGCTTGTTCTATGCAAATGACGCGTTAACGGAAGCAACTTCGAAAAGATGGCCAAGTATCATAAAAGCACAATGATTCAAAACCTTCCCATGAATATTTGCAAGAACTACTACACTAAAAAGAGTTGCAAGTTTTTTAAAAAAATATTTAAGTTTTGAGATAGTTTATTCTTTTACTTTTATTAAAGTACCTTTTGAAAGGAAAAGATTTAATGGAATATATATTTTACTTTGAAATCCCCTGGAAAGTATTCTAAATTTTTTTTCCCATTAAATTAGATGAAATCATCTGCTTTATATAATTTACTAGCAGATATGACCAAATTTGACCAAAAAATGTAAAAAAATAAAACATAAATTTTAACATTTTCAATTTTAGTGATGTTTATTAAAAAAATATCTAAAATAAAAGCTTCATTTAAATTAATCAAATAATATAAATTTTTAAATAAAGCAAATTTATATCAAAATATTTTCAACAATGTTTTTCTCACTTTTAATCTGATAGCACATTTTTAAAGAATTTAATAGTGTTAATTTGGAAAATAAAATATAAATTAATACTATAAATTATCTACTTTATTTTTATATTATAACTTAACTACTAAAAAACTCATTTACCAGTCAGTTTTTCAGACAAACGCCGTCTGGTAGCCGTAAAAAAAATAAAAAAGGTAAATGAATAATTTTCAGCAAATTCTTAGTTAATTTAAAATTAATTAAAAAATTAATTATGAAGTTAACAGGATCAATTAAAAAATGTACCTTTAATATATGAAATACTTGCAATAACAATGAAACTATATCATTTGATAACAAAGAAATCGAAATTACTTTAAGAATAGAATAGCGACGAAGAAAAAAAAATTAAGTTATATTTTTCCCTTTGGCATTTTCTTTCGAAAAAAAATATTCCAACATGATATTCATTTTTGCTCTCTTTTTCTTTGATTGAATTCTCTTTATTTTATTCCCAAAACGAGGAGCAGAAAATTTAATATATTTCAAAACCGAAAAGGACAAAAAAATGGACATAAACACTTCTCCCTCTTCAAGGATCTAAAAATAACGTGTCCAATATTCAAATTTTTCTTACGTCATTAACAGTATCTCTACTTCTCACCTTTTAGTTGTTCGTAATGAGCATAACTTATTTGAATATGGATGATTTTTGAATGCTTGTTCTATGCAAAATGACGCGTTAACGGAAGCAACTTCGAAAAGATGGCCAAGTATCATAAAAGCACAATGATTCAAAACCTTCCCATGAATATTTGCAAGAACTACTACAAGTAAAAAGAGTTGCAAGTTTTTAAAAAAATATTTAAGTTTTGAGATAGTTTATTCTTTTTCTTTTATTAAAGTACGTTTTTGAAAAAGGAAAAGATTTAATGGAATATATATTTCACTTTGAAATCCATTGAAGTATTCTAAATTTTCCCATTAAATTAGATGAAATCTTCTGCTTTATATAATTTACTTGCAGATATGACCGAGCGTTGCCCGAGTAAAAAAAATAAAATATTTTTAATTTAAGTGATGGTTATTAAGAAAAAATATCTGCTCAAAAATAAAAGCTTCTCATTTTAAATTACTAGCCTTAAGTAATATAAATTTTTAAATAAAACAATTATTTATATCAATTATTCATATTATTTATATCCGTTGCTCAATACTTTTTCAAACTTTTAATCTGTTAGCACTTTTTTTTAAAGAATTTAATAGTGTTAATTTGAAAAATAAATTGTAAATTAATACTGTAAAATTATCTACTTTATTTTTACTATAACTTAACTACTAAAAATCATTAACTTGTCAGTTTTAAGACAAACGCCATCTGGTGGCTGTAAAAAATAAATTTCTAAGTGTTATAAATCTTATGCAATACTGGAACATATAGACATCTATCTCTCTCTGTATATATACACTCTAAAATGATTTTTACATGCATAAATTCACGGATTTCTCAGAAACTGCGAACTATAATTTTATGAATTTGTCTGGAATGATACATAACATTATGACACATAAATACAAAAGGCGAAAATTTAAGATCACTGCATGTGGTATATAACTGTAGCATGAAACAATAAAAATGATAATAAAATGTGACAAACAGAGTTCAGAAAAAAAAAAAAGGAAAAAGGTTTAATATGAAATGTGATCTCTCCTGACTTGTACCCACATATCACAGCATGTTTTTATGCTGGCAATAATGTTGTTAACCACAGTTTGGTTAATTAAGCTCCACTCTTCCAGCAATTCCATCTTTAGAGTATTTACATCTCTAGTGGGATATCTAGAAGCAATTGCTCTTCCAAGATAGTACCATCAGTTCTCTATCGGGTTGAGATCAGGGTGACATTACTGACCACTGTATTCGCTGAGTGTCTTCACTTCCAAGGGAATTCGTCAACGAGGTTTGCTCGATGTGGAAGAGCATTATCGTTCATAAATAAAAAGTTATATCCATATGCACCTATGAAAAGTCTTACATAAGACTGTAAGGTCTCATCCCGATATCTCTGGGAGGTCACAGAACCGCTGCTGAAAAAGTGTAGGGTCATCGATCATTATTCCTCCTCTTATCATCAGACCTCCACTATCCAAACGGTCATGTTATATAATGTTCGAGAGATAATTTCGTGTTCCTGACTCACTCCAGAGGTAAACACGTTTAGAATCACCTGTAAAATTAAACTTTGACTTATCAGTAAAGAGAACATAGGACCAATGTTGTTCAATCCAATTATGATGTTCTTTGCACCAATTAAAGCAATTCCTCTTTTGTTGTGAAGACAATGCAACACACACTCTTGGCTTTATGACATGAAGAACTTTTTCATTAAGCCTTCTGTATATTGTTTGCCGTGATACAGCAGTTCAAATGGCTGCTGCGAACTCTGAATTTAACTGGCGAACAATTGAATTCCTGTTACCAAGGGCAGTTATTGCCAGGTATAGATCTTCAGAAGCAGTTGCCATTCGTTTACCACCTTGTCCAGGCCTTCTTACAACAGTTCCATAGTTTTGAAGTTGTTTCCATATTGTCGTAATATAAATATATATAAAAATAAATATATATATAAATATAAATATATGAAACATTCAAACATCTGGCGGCTCTCAGTGATTTGCTGCCATGTTTCTAAACGGTCCATGAGTTGCCACTTCACAGATACTTCCAAATGAAACTTCGAACCCATAACAAATCGATTTGAGTCCTTACACACTGAATCAAGTGCTGTGTTGCAGAAATGTACTCATACATTCATTTTGTGCAAAGCGCTTGATTCAACGTTGGATGACGTATGCCTAGATTTGCATATCAGAAACTGTTTGATTGCTTTTGAAGTGATAATGCTAATTAGATATTTATTTCGCACTTTACCTGCAAACGTATCATATTTGTTGCATATTTCATTGAATATTGAATATCATTATTTTTTGGGTATGTAAAGATACATTTGGACATGAGTGTATATATATATATATATATATGTTTTCAATTCTTGCAATCGATGAATTTAATTAATATGAATATTTTAAAGAATCTGATGTATTTCATTTACACATTACATTACATATCCTTTAATACTTGCTTTGGATATACCGTTGTAACATTTTTACATGTATGTGTAAAATTTGTAACAAAAGATCAGCCAAACGAAAGAGGCCTCTATTTATCCAACTTAGTAATTAAGAATTTTTATTTCTCTGATAGAATGAGCATATTTAAATAAGAGCAGTTTACTAGAATACCCTTTGAAACATGGAGCTCTTATAAGGATTCTCTCTCTATATATGTATATAATCATGGCTATTATGATTATAACCCTTCTGCACACACACATATATATATATATATATATATGTATATATATATATATGACAAATATTTGTGGACTTTTTTAGTGAGCAAAAAATAGTTCGATGTATTCATTGATTCAAATTAAAAACAGAAAGATAAAATTGGAACACTTAAAAAATTTTAAAAAAATATATAATATTAGTTAATATGAATTTAAACGAGATGATGTTTTTCACTAAAAATCAATTATAAAATTTTTTAATGCTTTTAAATTAAATTGTTTGCTGCTGTTTACAGTTGAAAAATGTAAATATAAGAAATATTCTTATTATTTAGTTAATCTCATAAGATTTACAATAATTTGAACAATTTTTTACCCCCTCAATTAAATATATTTGATGCTTTACAATAACAAAAATATTTATTTTTATGAGTTTTTATTCGCATTCTTTATCAATTCGATTCTTGATAAAAAGAAGATAAACTTCTCTGTTAAACTTCATAGTAACTGTTCTCTGTTAAACTTCTTAGTAACTGTTCTCTGTTAAACTTCTTAGTAATTGTTCTCTGTTAAACTTCTTAGTAACTGTTCTCTGCTAAACTTCTTGTTAAACTGTTTTAAACTCTTCTCTGTTAACTTCACTAAAAATTGTAGAAATTCTCTGTAAAAGAAATTTAAAAATATTTTCCCATTAAGAGAATAAAAGTTAAATTGGAAAAAAAAAAAATATCACTTCTGTATTATATAAAGCACTTTACAGCATGTATAGCATCTCTGTATTATATAAGACAAGCTCTTTCTTTAATTTTTAGAATGAAGTACAGGATGATTATAAAAAAACTTTCTTAATATAAACTCGGTATTTATGAGTACCGGGATATCATACCGTTCACAGAAACAGAATAAAATACAAATGTTAGTTTAAGGTATTTTGAGGTGTGCTTCAAGAATAATATAAAAAAACAACAGTTACGGTTACAGTCACATGATTTCGAAAATTTCAAATGGAAACACCTACTTTCTTTTACTGGAATGCGATCTCCATAGTGAAAAACCATAAATAGTGCTGGAACGGTACCTGTAGTACGAAAATTATGTATTTTTAAAAAAAAAAAAAATTAAATCTAATTTCTTCCGATTGAAAAAATACAAAGAAAATATATGAATAATGAATTAACTTGTTAATCAATAAAGAAATATATATTTTTTTGAATGATTTCTTGTATCTAGTGCTGAGTTTAAGTATACACATAAATTTTATTCCAATTGTGAATACTTATATCCCGTAATTCATATTCTAGAAAATTTTAAATGTTTAATAAAAATGGTGAAAGTTTTCATGCAAATACAGTAAAATTTATGTACTGAAAGGAAATCTAATATAAATAAAGAATGTAATATGTAAAGATAAATAAAATAGATTAATTGAATTGAATTGATTGAAGGAAAGATATGATCAGTCGATAGAAAAATTATCATCAAAATTGATTCAATGTAAGCAATTTACAATCATTCATGATAGTTACAAGATGGGATTATCACATGGGTTGCACTTCCATTGACATAAATAAAAACAGATATAACTATAAAAAGTATCATCAAAATCGATTCGATATATGAAATTTATAGCCAACTTATAAGAGTTCTTGCACAATGGTTGTGATTTATAAGAGTACCTTCCCATAAACGTTATTAATGTCTTTCTAAATCCAGGTCGCCAAAGTAAAATTTAAATAAAAATATTAATCCACAAAAAATTCTCAGTTGGTTTTTTTGTTTGCAGATAATAGGCAAGGAAATTAAATCCTTTGCGTCATAGTATTTAACAAAGGACCCTAATGACAGAATTCATTAAGTAACTGAGCAGAAAATCCTTTTTGACAACAAAATTTGCATAGTAAAGCATTTCGGTGCACGCGACCAAATACAAAATGTGTGAATAAATTAAGATTAGTCTTTCAGTTTTGATCGAAGAAATTTCCTTGAGCCTTAAAGTTTGACAAATCATGAATTCCGTGTGCATGTCTATGATTTTTTCGCCTTAATCCGTATGATTTAAGGCCAAGTTCAGAGCCATAACTTCTACTTAAAGTTCAAGAGGACGTTAAAAAAAGTGCCCTATAGCAGATTTATTTTAGGCTTTAATTTTGGGACAAAAAGCGAGGCGATGGAAATTACAAAAGTAATTGTTTAATGTAAAATAGAAAGTGAAGCCTTTATTAAACATTTTTAGAATTTTTACCAAAATTAAAAAAAATAACAAGAGCAAATATTTGTCCTAACATGAGTAAATAATAGTTAATTATTAATGTTGACAGTACATAAAAATAAAAAATTTGAGAGAAAAAAAAATCTTTAAAAGCTCAACAAAGCGCAACTAATAATGTAATTCAATTATATTTACCTGGCGGTGACATGGATGTTTGTTAGTGCTTAAACTGTAGGTCCCGGTCTAATTAGCCTGTAGTGTGCATGAAGTGACGAGTTACAACAGAGTAGAACGACAAACCAAACCTATATTTGTGAATTTTCATGAATTAATATTATTGTAATGTTCATATGCATATTTATTTTTTCATGCATGGCACAAATTTGAGGCCTCAGTTCCTAATTTGTATATTTATTTTTCTATATAATTTGTAATATTTTCTATATCTTTTCATATTTGTTGTTATTATTGTTGTAATGTATATACGAGTATTTGACCTTTTTTTCCATGCATAACGCAAATGTAGGTTCCAGTCCTTCAAAAAATCTTTAAAACGGCAAAGAACTTTAAAGCGCATAGTTAATAATGCTGCTACTTCAATGTGGAGCAATCATGACAAAAGTTGTTAATCTATTAAATGAATCCATGGCTTAATGAATCAGATATTGTAAAGAAAAGGGAAACAGTCTGATATAATATTTCTATATCTCCTCATATTTGTGAATTTCTATATGCTAAATATTACATAGACGTTGCAGACTGGAACTACATTATTTAATTATTTAAAACTTCTGATTGCAAAGTTTCACAAATAATAGGAATTCGTAATTTAAAATTGAAATCAAATATGATTAAATGAAATTCTTTTACAATATCTACATTTTTAGAATAAATACGGCGCGATGAAGTTGCAAAAGAAATATTATAATTCTGTAGTTTGATTTGAAAAGGGAAAAATAATCCAACCGCTATTCAGACATCAAATAAAAAAAAAAAAGAGTTCAAAATTATGATTATGCAAATAATTGTCTAGACAGTTAGCAATGTTTTATAATTTTTTTAAATCGTGTATTTCTCATAATTTAAATATATGTATTTAATTACTCGAATTCTATTTCAAATAATTCATTTAAAAGCTTCAGCGAAAATATTCTAATTCTTTTTAGGTAAAAGCAGATCTTACATTTAAGTGATTTACTTAGCTCTAGAATTCAACACTTTTTTTTCCTTTAAAAAGTTTTTTAACTATAACAAGCCTTCTTAAACCCATCTTCATTAAGGAAATGTAATTATATTTAAATCTAATTTTAAGTATGAGAACTTGTAAATAAGGCAAAAAATGTTTAAAAAACTTGAGTGAGGAATATGAAAACTTTTATTAAATTTTTTCAGCGCTTTCATTCGTATGTCCTGAGTGTCTTTCTTCACTCAGAAGCAAAACGAAATTATTGCTTGAGAAAACAGATTTATTTATCCATCTTTAAAAGACGACAGAACTCAACTGAGTGTTACAACTTAAGCTCAAAGTTGAAAAGTGGCCAAGTGTCCTTTTAACACTGCTTTTAAGTTTTCCAGCCACTTTTATTCTTGCAGCTCTTAAGTGGTGCAAGTCTGACTCGACCAACTTTGGAAATGTACATCAAGTTACTTCTACCTTTGTAGACAGACAATGGACACGGTTATTTAGACATAACAGAAAAATGCTTCTTTTAGGTAGCTTATTTTAATATAAAACATTCAATTAAAGTTTTATAAAATTTTTGAACTTATTTATTTTTTATATATAAAAAATAAACATTCATTAATACAATAAGACATTCATATAAAATTTTGTACTTATTTATACTTTTATAAACTTCGTAAACTACTGAATTCATCAAAAATATTAATTTAAAAATAGAAATGAGTGCAGTAAATTTTAAAGAAAAAGAAATTGTAAAAAATAAACATTTACATAAAAAATAAAGCATTCATATAAAAAATAAACATTCATTAATAAAATAAAGCATTCATATAAAAAAAACTCATTAATAAAATAAAACATTCATATGAAATTTTGAACTCATTTACTTCTTATAAACTTCATAAACTCCTGAATTCATCAAAATATTAATTTAAAAATGAAAACGAGTGCAGTAAATTTTAAAGAAAAAGAAACTGTAAAAAATAAAACATTCATATAAAAATAAAAGTTCAATAATAAAATAAGACATTCATATAAAAAAAAAAACATTCATTAAAAAATAAAACATTCATATAAAAAATAAACGTTCATTAATAAAATGAAACAATCATATAAAAAAATAAGCATTCATTAATAAAATAAAACATTTATATAATATCTTCAACTTATTTATTTTTTTATAAACTTCGTAAACTCATGAATTCATCAAAAATATTAATTTCAAAATAGAAATGAGTGTAACAAATTTTAAAGAAAAAAGAAACAAAAAATAAACTTTCATTAATAAAATAAAACATTCATATAAAAAAAAAAAAACCTTCATTAATGAATTAAAACATTCATATAAAATTTTGAACTTATTTATTTTTTATAAACTTCGCAAACTCCTGAATTCATCAAAAATATTAATTTAAAAATAGAAATGAGTGCAGTAAATTTTAAAGAAAAAGAAACTGTAAACAATAAAATATTCATATAAAAAATAAAACATTTATTAATAAAATAAAAAATTCATATAAAATTTTGAACTAATTTTTTTTTATAAACTTCGTAAACTATTGAATTCCTCAAAAATATAAATGAGTGCAGTAAATTTTAAAGAAAAAGAAATTGTACAAAAAAATAAAATATTCAAACAAAATTTTAATTAAAAATATGAACTAATTTATTTTTTATAAACTTCTGAATTCGTCAAAAATATTAAATTAAAAATAGAAAGGAGTGCAGTAAATTTTAAAAAGAAAAAGAAATTGTACAAAAAAATATTCAATTAAAGGTTTATACAATTTTGAATTTATTTATTTTTTTATAAACTTCGTAAACTCCTGAATTCATCAAAAATTTTAATTTAAAAATATAAATGAGTGCAGTAAATTTTAAAAGAAAATTAAACTGTAAAAAAAATAAAATATTCAATTAAAGGGTTATAAAATTTTGAACTTATTTATTTTTCATAAAATTCGTAAACTTCTGAATTCATCATAAATATTAAATTAAAAATATAAATGAGTGCAGTAAATTTTAAAGAAAAATGAACTGTAAAAAAATAAAACATTCAGTTAAAGTGTTATAAAATATTGAACGTATTTATTTTCTTATAATCTTCGTAAAGTCTTAAATTCATCAAAAATATTAATTTAAAAATAGATATGAGTGAAGTAAGTTTTAAAGAAAAAGAAACTGGGAAAAAATAAAACATTCGTATAAAAATAAGACATTCATATAAAAATAAAATATTCATATAAAAATTAAACATTCATTAATAAAATAAAGCACTCATATAAAATTTTGAACTAATTAATTTTTTTCTAAACTTCGTAAACTCCTGAATTCATCAAAAATATTAATTTAAAAATAGAAATGAGTGCAGTAAATTTTAAAGAAAAAAAGAAAATGTAAACAATAAAATATTCATATAAAAAATAAAACATTCATATAAAAAATAAACATTCATTAATAAAATAAAACATTCATTAATAAAATAAAACATTCATATAAAAATAAACCTTCATTAATGAATTAAAACATTCATATAAAATTTTGAACTTATTTATTTTTTATAAACTTCGTAAACTCCTGAATTCATCAAAAATATTAATTTAAAAATAGAAATGAGTGCAGTAAATTTTAAAGAAAAATAAACTGTAAACAATAAAATATTCATATAAAAAATAAAACATTTATTAATAAAATAAAAAATTCATATAAAATTTTGAACTAATTTTTTTTTATAAACTTCGTAAACTACTGAATTCCTCAAAAATATAAATGAGTGCAGTAAATTTTACAGAAAAAGAAATTGTACAAAAAAATAAAATATTCAAACAAAACTTTAATTAAAAGTATGAATTAATTTATTTTTTATAAACTTCTGAATTCGTCAAAAATATTAAATTAAAAATAGAAAGGAGTGCAGTAAATTTTAAAGAAAAAGAAATTGTACAAAAAAATATTCAATTAGAGGTTTATACAATTTTGAATTCATTTATTTTTTATAAACTTCGTAAACTCCTGAATTCATCAAAAATTTTAATTTAAAAATATAAATGAGTGTAGTAAATTTTAAATAAAAAAGAAGTTGTACAAAAAAAAAAAAAACATTCAATTAAAATGTTATTAAAAATGTGAACTAATTTATTTTTTATAAACTTTTGAATTCTTCAAAAATATCAACTTAAAAATATATGTAACTGAAATTTATTTTAATAAAAACAGGTTAGTTCCAGAGGCAGAAAAAGACAAGATGCTTCATTAGTGAACTTAGAATACGACATATATTTTGGAATTATAGTCAATTTACTGCGAGGAAAATTTTACCGTAAATACCTCTGTTTAATAATGTTTGTAATGTTGTGATTATGTGGCTGCATTGTAACTGGATGTGATTGGGTTGAAACTTGAGATAAATGTTTAAGAACTCACAGCTTACACACTCACAGTTCACACACATACAGTTAGAGATATACAATATACTATTAGGAATTATCAAGGAATTAATTTAGGAATGAAATGAGTCCCCATAAATTATTACTTATACAACCTACCACACACACACACACGCATATATTGAAAAAATTTTGTCTTAGCCGCTGATGCAGCGTCAGCTGATTCGAACCTTGAACCATTCTTTCTTTTTTTTTATACACTTCTCTTTTATTTGAGGGAACTGGCTTGGAGACACATGGAAATATTTGTTCTGCTAATGCTATTTCATGATTTTGTTGCATAGACTGATTGTGTTTCTGATAAATCCTTTATTTATTTTCTTTTTGGTTTTTGTCTTATGTTTTTCCATTGGTTTATTTCGTGTGTGTTTCTATATCTTATATCTATCAACTGGTTGGATGACAAACTGAAAACTACTGGAAGAGCTCATTCCACAGATAATTGCTGCTTCATTGGTGGAAGTAACCATGTTGAGCTTACTTCAACACAGGAAGATTTGATACTGCGATTAGTTGAAGCAAATCAAGAGTTCAGCATACGTTCACTAGCAAGGTAATTTAATTTAACAGTACTATGCGTAGGATATGAAGCGAAGAAAGGTTTATATCATTGCCTGACGGTGCAAGGGCTGCTCCCAGATGAGTTTCAACAACGAAGCCACTTTTGTGAATGATTATTGCAACAACACGAAGCCAATAATGTTTTAAATGCATATATCCAATGGATAGATGAAGTATTTGTCATACTTGATAGAGTCTTCGACAGTCATAACAGCTATGTGTGGTCAAAGTACAATTCTCATTCAACCCATTGTCAAAAAAAAAACCAGGTAGCTCATCTGTAAATGTGTGGGCTGTCATACTGAATAATTGCATTGTGAGAACCTATATTCTGCCTCAACGGCTCACAGGGCATCCATAATTACTATTTAGTTGTACTAATTGGCTTCCTAGATAATGTTCCCTTATCATCAATACATGGTGTACGATTTCGTCATGATGGAGCGCAAGTCCATTTCGTTTGTACATGATTCGTTGGATATGGAAAATGCAGTCCACTGTACTGGAATGGGGGAGGGGGGTGGAAGTTTTGTTTGTGAGGCTACTCTGATTGCCAGAGCTTATTCTTTAGGATTTTTCTCCCTTGGGGGCATCCAATGGAATATGGATATTGAACTCTAGTTACTACAGAACGGAATGTTGTCATTTGAATGCTTCTTTCACTTTTGCATATACTATTTTGTTGGATCGTATGCAGTGCGCTGGTATACGGCACTTGCAAGCATGCTTCGATATGAATGTTTGCAGTTTTACGCGTATTTCTGCATAAAAACCACCCTGTCATACTCAAATACTGCAATATTTTAAAGATTAATTGCCTATTTCGTTTCTATTAAATCTCTCTCTCTCTCTCTCTCTTACACACACACACAAACGTTTAAGTGAAGACTTCTACTTTACAAAAGAGATGTAAGCTAAATAATATATGACATCTGAGGAATTTGATTTGATTTTTAATGCATTTTGCATTTGCATACTGTGTCACAGTTCACAATAAAATAATATATACTAAAAATTTATGATAAAATAATCAACTAAATAACTTTCCACAGAATACACCAACAGAAATAGTATCCGCGTCATTGGAATTACCTTTCTTTGCTCATTTTAAAAAATATGTATCATTAATATATAGCTATCTTAACTTCAAGTCCAACTTATATTTGTAAAAGTGTTGTTTCCGAAAAAGAAAAAGATGAAATTTGATCCCTTGTACTTTGAGACTCAATGGCTCAATGATTTTAAATTTGCCAAGTTATTTAAAAACAAGTTATTTTTTCCTTTTAAACGACACTTTGCTAATTTTGATATCTTAAAAATTGAGAAAATTATAGAAGTACCACGATTGCCAAAAAATGTCACACTTGATCTTGTGTCAAAATATAACCCAGGAGTGAATTATGAACTCCTCATAAATAAGTAATATAAAAACAAATTTTTTAAAGTCAATTCCTTCTTTTTTTCACTATATTGCAGAAAGTCCTTTATAAATAATTTTCATTCATTTTTTTAAGTTTATCTGGCGCCATCTATTATTAGATACATGCAACTTAAATCTAAAATTAATTAATTAAATTTAATGAACAAATTAATATTTGAAAAAACTGTATTAACATCCAGTGTCATCCACTACCAGTTAAAAAATGTATTTGAACTTGAGTGGATGAATGAAAAAAAGTATTTTATTAACGATTGCAAATTTGAACAAGATATATATAGGGAGAGTGTGAGCTAATAGAAGGAATTGAAAAATAACTGTTATTTTTCTGATAAATAAATCGTTTGGCATTTTTATTGCATGCTTTGAATTATGCATAACTTCTTAATCAATTATAGAGATTGCATGTTATTTTTAAAATATTCCGTGAGGGAAACATTTTTAATTTAAAATTTTTTATTTCTGAAAATTTAATTTATATTATGATATCCAGTTTCAATCATTTCATTCACTTATGGCGAGTCTAATTTAATAAAAAGGATTGCATCTCGATAAAATGTAATGCAAAAAATTATTTGGAAGAAACAAATTTGGATTTCTGAATTATTACTACTGCAAGAATTTTTTACTACTGCCGAGTTTTATTACTGCAAGATAATGATCACTTTTATTATTAACAAAATTGAATTTTTAATTTAACACTAAAATTACCAAATATCAGTGAAAGCAATTACGAATTATTTTATTCAAATAACAATAGGTGAAAGTAAGATTTAATTAAAGAAGAAATTTTATTTTCGTTAATGATAGCTAGCCTTGTTTACGAAAAAAAAAAAAGACATTCTCTAAGCAATGATAAAAGAGAAAAAAAATAATATTTAAAAATTTATTTAATTAGTATCATATCTCTCTGATTTTAAATAAATATAAAGCTTTTGAAATAAATTAAATTTCAGTTACATTTTTTGTGTCTAGTATAATAAGATATACCTGTATTAAGATACCCTATATTATTAACAAATCGAGTGTTTCTTATTACAACCTCATGTAAATTTGCAATTTAACACCTTATTACAACGTCATGTAAATTTTCAATTTAACACTTTATTACAACGTCATGTAAATTTTCAATTTAACACCTTATTACAACATCATGTAAATTTTCAATTTAACACTTTATTACAACGTCATGTAAATTTGCAATTTAACACCTTATTACAACATCATGTAAATTTTCAATTTAACACTTTATTACAACGTCATGTAAATTTTCAATTTAACACCATATTACAACGTCATGTAAATTTTTAATTTAACACTAAAAGTACCCAATATCAGAGAAATCAATTAGGAATTATTTTATTCAAATAACAATAGGTGAAAGTAAGATTTAATAAAAGAAGAAGTTTTATTTTCGTTGATGATATGCCAGCCTTATTCATGAAAAAAAAAAAAATCCTGAAGCAATAAGAGAATAAATAATATTTTAAAATTTCTTTTATCAGTATCATATATCTCGGATTTTAAATAAAAATAAAGCATTTGAAATAATTTAAAATTCAGTCGTATTTTTTGTGTGTATAACGTAATAAGACATCCTTTATTACTAACAAATTGAATGTTTCTAATTACAACATCATGTACATTTTCAGTTTAACACTTTATTACAACGTCATGTAAATTTTCAATTTAATACTTTATTACAACATTATGTAAATTTCAGTTTAACACTTTATTACAACATCATGTAAAATTTCAATTTAACACTTTATTACAAAATCATGTAAATTTCCAATTTAACACTAAAATTACCAAATATCAGTGAAAACAATTAGGAATTATTTTTATTCGAATAACAATAGGGAAAGTAAGATTTAATAAAATAAGTAATTTTATTTTCGTTAATGATATATCAGCCTGGTCCACGAAAAAACAACAACAAAAACATTCCTTAAGCAATTGTATACTGCAAAAAATAATGTTTAAAATTTTTTTTTCACCAGTATATCTCTCTGCTTTTGAATAAATATAAAGCATTTAAAATAATTTAAAACTCAGTTATATTTTTGTGTGTCTAGTGTAATAAGATATCCTTCAGCATATAATAAATGGCGCCTAACTCAATAATGTTGAATTCAGATGCTAAACAAAAATGAAGCAATGTTAGAATTCAACAATGAAATTTTTATTTTTATGGCCGCATTTGAAGCTTTGAAAAAGTATACAAAAATCAAAAAACTAAACGTATGCTTCCAGTGGAGCACCTGCAATGAGGCACACAGCCAAATTGAAATTTAATCGAAATTAAACGCACTTCTTGAGCAAATAACGAGATGAGTTCTATTCAGATGTAAATAATGATTCCCAACCACTTATTGGATACAATGGAACACGTGAAAGCAAACACGAAAATTTATTGTTATATTTGAAATAGTTCACCAGATCTCACCCGCGTTTAACGGCGAAATGAATCACCAAGTTCACTTAAAAAGAAGGTCCATTATTAAACTACGTATTGGGAAATTTCGCTTTTCACTCATTTTCTGCTTCAAGTGTCGTGTTATCTTCGTTGGATCTGCAAACCGGAAGACGCATCGCAGCGCAAAATTTTGTTTTTGACACGCGGCTTGCTGTGATTATACTCCGTTGAATGAGCATAAATAGAAGCCTGTATATAGATGCCCTTCTCAATTGCATGCACCGGGTAAAATAAAGACACCCGTGTCCGCCTTATTTAATCTCGATCTGGAAGAACAAGCTTTTAACAGTTTGTTTAACGTTCAACGAAGCGAACTAGTCCATGCATGACTACCCGCATGGCCACAGCATTGATTGGTGGCTATGGGAACGGGGAAGAATGCATCTAATTGAATTTTAGTCAACGGTGCAAGTCATATCTTTTAGCAGTAAGGAAGGAACGTGTCAAGAGCATTGCTTCAAATCAAAGTGGGAGCTGGGGCTAATTGATCCGACCAGAACACTTCTTAAGTTGATTTTGCTTTAATACTGTTAATGCCTGTTACTTGACACCATTTAGTACGGATTTAATTCGTACATTTTAATACAGATTGCAATATGTTAATGCTTATTACTTGTCACCATTTAGTAGAAATAATACGGATTATAATATGTTAATGCTTATTACTTGATAGCATTTAGAATAAATAATACGGATTATAATATATATTAAAAACGTTAGAGGATGAGAAAGTTACTGAAATCAAAAGTAATTTATTTATAAAATAGAACATTTATACTTCCCAACTGTATATTTTATTATTATTAAAGTGTACGGTACTAGTTTATCCACTTACTCTACATAGTGCTTATTTTTATAACCATTGTAAATTATATGATATTAATTAAGGGTTGTGGGAATGGGGGAGAATGCATCTAATTGAATTTTAGTCAACGATGCATGACATAGCTTTGAGCAGTAAGGGATGATAATGTTAAGATTATTGCTTCAAATTATAGTGCACACTAGACTAATCCATCCGGAATAGTGCATAGGTTGATTTTACTTTAATAATGTTAATGCTTGCTACCTGACACCATTTAGTATAAATAATAAAGATTATAATTTGAATTAAAAATGCTAGATGATGAGAAAGTTTCAGAAACCAAAAGTAATTTATTTACGAACTAGAACTTTCATTCTTTCCAACTGTATATTTTATTACTTTTAAAATGTAAGGTATTAGTTTATCATTTACTCTACATATCACTTACTTTTATAAATATCGCAAATTATATGGTAATAATTAATGGCTATGGGAAAGGGGAAGAAGGCATCTAATAGAATTTAGTCAACAAATTTAAGTCATAGTTTTGAGAAGTACGGAATGATATTTTCAAGAATATTACGTGTAATTAAAGTGTAAACTAGGTTAATCCGTCTGGAATATTTCTGAAGTTGATTTTACACTCATGTCCATAAATTAAGGATAATTCAGAATCACACAGAAATTGAACTCTAAAATAAAAATTTCACCTGTACAATTATCACACACATCTTGAAGAAGAATATGCAAATTACAGGAAACCACCAGATGGCGCGGATAGTACATCACAATGACGAGTGTAAGAGAGGGGTATATAAGGAATGGTGGCAAAGAGGTAAAATTGTTCACAAGCGCTTTAAAAGCCTTTCAGTGTAATAACCGCATAGTTATGGCACAAAGCATTTGGATGATTTTTTACGTGGTAGAATTATCGGACGACTGGAATGTGGACGTACCCAGCTGGAAGTATCCGAGGAACTTGGAATCGCCCAGAGTGTCATCTCAGGCTTTGACAACCATTCCAAGAGGATGGTAATGTGAGTAGATGTTACAGCACAGGTCGCCGCCGACTTACAACGCCGAATGAGGACCGATATTTAGCAGTTACTGCCAAAAGAAACAGACGGAGCACATCATCAGACCTGTCTCGTCAGCTCTCTTCAGCTACCGGTACGACAGTTTCAAGGCAGACCGTGTACAGACGCTTAGGGCACATTGGTCTATATGTTCGTAGGCCTGTCAGATGTGTTCCACTTACCGCAACTTACTGTCGCCTGCGATTAACCTGGAGTAGAGAGCATGCATTGTGGACACCGCAACAGTGGTCTGGTGTGATGTTTTCCGACGAGTCCAGGTTTAGTTTGGAGTCTGATTCTCGCCGGACTTTCATATGGAGAGCGCCAGGTACCCGTTACCACCAAGAGAACACCATTGAATGACACCGTTACGGTGGTGCAGGATGGCTCGTTTGGGGAGGAATTATTCTTGGTTCCAGAACTGACCTGCATGTTCAGAGTGTAACGATGACAGGCCACATCTATCGGGATGTCATTCTGGAACAACATGTACGTTTGTTTCGGGGCGCCATGGGTGCTGAATTTCTGTTTATGGATGACAACGCCCGTCCTCACCGTGCAAACATTATAGACGAATGCCTTCAATTGGAGGATATCACCCGTATGAATTGGCCAGCATACTCACCGGACTTGAATCAATAGAGCATGTGTGGGATATGCTTGGCCGACGAATTGCAGCCCGTCAACCCCCTCCCACCTGTCAACCGGAACTTCGGAGGGCATTGCTTGATGAGTGGTGTAATATTCCCCAAGATCAGATTGATAATTTGATACTCAGCATGCCTAGGCGTTGTAAGGCCTGTATTGCATCGTCCGGGAGACATACTCCATATTAACCATCATACTAACCATGTTATACTGTTTTTGTAAATAGGTTCTTTTTGAAATTTGCTCAGGGAGTAAAAATCGCAAGTTTTATTAATTATGTCAAACATATAGCATCTGTTTTGCTCTTTACCTTTTGTTTAATAAATAGACTTTAAAAATAAGTCAAATTTGTTTTGCTTCTGTCTCTTTCTTTGCTTGAACTTCATTATCCTTAATTTATGGACATGAGTGTACTTTAATGCTAATACTTGTTTTTAACACCATTTAGTGTATGTAATACAGATTTTTATATGTAATACAAACGTCAAAAGATTACAAATTGGGAAACCAAAAGTAATTTATATATAAAATAGAACTTTCATATTTTCTTCGTGTATATTTATTATTATTAAAATGTATGGTAATTCCATTTTCTCTACATGTCACTCCTTTTTACAGTTGTTGCAAATTATATTATATGACATGTTTTAGTTAATTATACGGATTAATTTGTTATTGGTAAAACAAAAAGAATTATATCTCATTCAGACTTGAAAGAACAACGTGGCCAATAGCTTGCATCATTATTTTTAAAAGAAGATTAACTTTTTAAAAACATTCTAGTGAACTTTACTTTCCCACAGGAGCAAATGATTACAAATTAAATTGAGCTGCCTTTCTTTCACTTTAAAAAGAAAAAAAATATTATTTTTCTCATTGTTACTTATGAGAATTTATCAAGGAAAGTTCATCAGTTTTGAGAGAATAAGTGCAAAAAGATAATATCCATTTAATTTTAATTTGCCTGAAAAGCTGGGTAAAAAATGAAAACTAAAAATGCTCCAAATAAAGACAGGAGTAATTTATTTGCTTCTCAAAGACACTTTTTTTTTGGGGGAGGGGAGTTTTAATGCTCTTTGGATTGGATTCAAATACTATTTTTATTTACTTTTCTTACATTTGTGTTTTGAATGAAATTGAGTGACTAGGTAAGATTAATTTTCAAACATCAATTGAAATTATTTGTTATATTTACGATTAAAATGATTACACCAGTTTATACAATGATATATGGATATACCAAGATACGATTACGATGATTACATCAATTCAGATTTCTAATTTAGCATCTACAAAAAAAAAACCCCCATTTGCTTTTAATAGGTAGGAATAATATCTTTTATACTAGAAAATGATGATATAAAAGTTCAACAGCCAGCTTGATATTATTTTCTTCAGAGTTACATTGCACATTAAGTTTAACAAGAATAACAACAAAAATCCATTACATTTTGATAGATTTATAAAAATGAAATATAAATATATAATATAATAAAACCTGATGTATACAATGATTAAGATAACTAAACCATATTTAATAGTATGTTATTTATATGAAGAGCATTATTCATTAATAACAGAGACTCGAGCGTCTAAGAATTTCATCTTGAGACAACATAGTATATGATATTGCAACAATGTATGGTCTACAATTAATCTTCATTTCGGAACAATAGTGATTCGTTATAACTTGAATACGGGATAATAAGACAGGACACATTATGTTATCGAAGCATCAGCAAGTCATCATTTTGCCTATTATATACACAAGTGGTAATCAGCTTATGATACTGATAACGCTCCAAATTGTGACTTCATAGTGATGAGCTGTTGATGAGAGGCTTTGGGCGAGTTTTCTCTGGACAGAAATGTTATTGTCACACTGATTCAAATGTAATAAAATTTCTTAGAAATTGCGATTAAATTTATATCAATTTACTGAGAATTTGTATTTGCAGAAATCAATTAAATTTATTTGACTTATAAAAATATTAAAGGCTTCTCTATATAGTGTAATACAGATTATAAAAAAAATATAATGATAAATTGATTATAAAAAAAAAAGTTATGATTTTTTTAAAACCTATTTTTCTCTACAGGATTTAAAGTAAAGACAGCAATTCAAAAATTATATGATTTAAAATGCAAACGGTATGTAATTAAATATGCAATTGAAAAAAAAAAAAAAACATGGGGGGGAGGGGAGGCGTGACCTAGCAAAGCATGAATCCTTAATTTAAGAATCAGAATTAAAACAAATCAAGGGCCGCGAAAAAAAAAAAAATATTCATAGCACATAATAAGAAACTTTAAAATTTTATCAATATTTTGAGTGAATTAATGTTGAATTAAAAATTATTCATATATGTAGTTTAAATTTTTACAACTTTCCCGATATATGAACCCCTAGCTATTATACCATTCACAAAAACTGAATAAAATTTTGATTTAAAGTATTTTGAGGTAAGTGCTCTAGAATCATATCGAAAATAAAAGTTAAACTCTAACAATTATGGTTACAGTGACAAATAAAGAACATTCAAATGACAACACCTACTTTTTATTGGAATACGATCTCCATGGTGAAAAATAATGCATAGCGTTGGAATGGTACTTGTGTGAAAATCACCGGCACTAGACAGATTAAGAAGAAAAGTGAAAACAACCAGTAAGGACATAGAAACAACAGAAAGCAAAGCATTTTATTTTGTTTCACAAATTTTCCACGTGACTTCCTTCGCACACAATGATACTTTGCATGCAGTAGATGGTGGATAGCACTGAATCATCATGTACCAGGGCAAGAGGAATTTGTTGAACCTGATATCTGGTGTCATCTTTCAAACCAGATATAATTTTCTGATTAAATACATACATTTTGGATTGCAGGTATCCCCACAGCCAGAAATTCATTGGAATGAGATAGGGGGACCTTGGTGGCCATGGAAATGAGAAATGAAGGGAGATCACTTTGTCTGCAGACTTTTGTGTGTTAAGAAACGTTTGACAGAATTTCGCCTCCACACGACGTCAGATAGAGCCTTATTAACAATTAATTAAATAACAATTCTACTTCTTGCGTGTATGTTCGTTTTATTGATGTTTGAATAATAACCAGTTGCTATAAACACGACGGAATTATTATGGAGTGTTCTAATTTAAGGAAACAAATATAAAAGCAGATAATGGGCAATCTTTTAAAGACTTGTAAAGATGAGGTTTAAAAATACTAAAAATTATTAGGAGAAAAGAAAAAAAAATATGAATAGCAAAAACAGTTTAAATAAGGATATAAAAAAATTTCTGCAAATAATTACAACAAATATAATAAAGATGCAACTCAATAAGTACAGCTTTAATTTAGACCAGAAAAGATTCATTTTAAGATGCATTACGAATTTTTAAGAGAAAAAAATGTTCAACCAGGATTGTGAGAAAAACAGCAAACCAAAAATTATTTAATCTAACCAAATATATTTGTATTTCAAAATTTAATTTACAATTTATACAGTTAAATTTTATTTACAATTACAAAATAATTAATAGGTGTGAATTTTATTTACAGCTATTAAATAGTTAATAGGTGTAAATTTTAGATTTCAATTTTGTGAGTAAACAAATGTAGAATATTTCCTCACAAGAAAATTTCTCTTTTATTGATTGATATTAAATTCTGTTACTAAAAATATCTTATTAATTAAAAACTTATTTTTCTATAACGTTATACTCATAACTTAATAAAGGTATTTTTGTTTAATAAAACTAAAAAGATTCAATCATCTATGTAAACGTTGCTGCAAAATAGTGACAAGACTTGCATGGTAATAAAATAAGGAATCAAATATGTAATGCAGTAATTAAGTTTAATAATATTCAGAATCAAATATGTAATGCAACAATTAAGTTTAATAATATTCAGAATAAAATATGTAATGCAACAATTAAGTTTAATAATGTTCAGCATCAAATATGTAATGCAACAATTAAGTTTAATAATGTTCAGCATCAAATATGTAATGCAACAATTAAGTTTAATAATGTTCAGCATCAAATATGTAATGCAACAATTAAATTTGATAATGTTCAGAATCAAATATGTAATGTAACAATTAAGTTTAACAATATTCAATTAATGTCTAGAAAATTCTATCAAATATACTCTATAAAGAATAGATGTTAAAAAACAAATCTATAAATTTTCAAGAAAATCTCATTGATTGATTGATGTTAAGTCGCTTTACTAAAAATATAGTATTAATTAAAAATTTATTTTTCTATAATTTTATTTATCTAACTTAATAAAGGATATTTGTTGTTTAATCAAGCTAAAATGATTCAATCATCTATGTAAACGTTGCTGAAAAATAATGACAACAAAACTTGCATGGTAATAAAATAAGGAATCAAATATGTAATGCAACAATTAAGTTTAATAACGTTCAAAATCAAATATGTAATGCAACAATTAAGTTTAATAATGTTCAATTAATCTTTAGAAAATTTCTCTCTATCAAACATCCTTTATAAATTTTCTAGAAAATTTCATAATTCAGAATGATTCTTTGTAACATACATACACACTTAGTCAACAATATAATCATTAATATAATAGTTAATATAATCTTTTGCAATAGTCACATAATAATGCATTTAAACCTTTGCTCCATTCCTTTTGATGAATAGTTATCACATTTTAACTATAGCAATTCCTATGATCTTAAGTAGTTTAAATAAATGGAGAGTGATCAATAACTAACAATGAAAAGACTTCGGTTGGAGTTCCGATAAATTTATCTCGTTTCCGGCAATTGTTAGTTTCCCAGTTTTTGTTCTCTTATTAAACATTTTTTTCCTGCTAAGTAAAACAATACTTATTGTTGGAAACTAAAACCTAAACGACTTTTTCAAGTGATATAATGGTATAATTTTACGGTGACGTATATGAGGATATAAATTAGAAGGAAAGATTTTTGATCCCCCTCCTATGTTTCTTTTCGACAACTTTAAATGGTCCGAAGTGGGAGCCTAAACCATACATTTTGGAAAAGACAGCGAGAAGCAGCTTTTAAAAGTAGACAAAAATTGTAAAAGTTTATGGGAAGGATGAAATATTACGTAATTGTCTCGTCGCGTGAGTAGTGTAACACATTTAGAAACTGTAAAAAACTACCAATTTGTTTTTCTTTAAATATTTCAATTAAATTCCCCTTTTTTCCTTTAAAGCTAACGCTGATAATCATTAATGTTGAATTATTATTAATTTTATGAAAAGCAACAATTTCCTTAAGAAATGCATTTTGAAAGCATGAATTCAATTAATTAATTAATTTTGGAAAGATAGTGAGAGCAGCATTTAAATACGACAATCGAAAGAGTTTTTATGTATGAGGAAATATTACTCAATTTTCACGACTCATGAGTAGCGAATTTAGAAACGGTAAAAAACTACCAAGTGTTTTTCTTTAAGTATTTCATTTAAATTCCCGTTTTATCCTTTCATAACTAAAAAGAAAAAAAAAACAGAGTTCTTATTCAACTAAACGAGCGTTGATAGTCATTAATGTTGAATTATTATTAATTTCATGAAAAACAATAATTTCCTTAAAAATAAATCTTGAAAACATGAATTAAATTAATTAATTTTGAAAAGATAGTGGGATTATCATTTAAGGACAACAATCGTAAAAGTTTATGTGTATAAGGAAATATTATGCAATTGTGAATGCTGCATGAGTAGTGTAATACATTTAGAAGTGGTAAAAACATTTATGGTGGTATTTAAGTGGTATTTTTCTTTAAGCATTTCATTTAAATTCCTATTTTTATTTTCTGGCTAACAAGAGAAAACCATGTTCTTATTCAACTAAAGAATATCGATAATAGCTAATGTTAAATTATTATTAATTATATCAAAGCAATTATTTTCTCAAAAATAATTTTGGAAGACAGGAATTTAATTTATTAATAAATTAATTATAATTGCAGTTCATTTTGTTTTAGGAGCTATGCTAAATTTTTAAGTATAAAATGTTTCATTGTTTATTGCTGTTATCTAATGGCATCACTCGCCACATATGCGACAGTTGGGAAACAGATAACTTCCATGTGCACATAACTGCTGCGTGCACCTTGGAAAGAGTGCAACAAGGAAAGAATTAACCACGGAAAAAGCTTGCAACAGTAGTGTGCGCCATACGGAGGAAAGATTGCAACAAGGAAAGAGTGTATCATAGAAAAAACCTGCCCCATTAAGGTACCCTATGAGGAATGAAAGAGCTTGCAACATGACACAAACATTGATATTACCTCAACTTGGGATTAAATGAAAGCCCGTAGGCAAAATGAATGATTTTTAACTCTTCAGCTTTCCTCCTTGGACCAGATTTTTTTTTGTTGAACATCGGTGGTCCTCTTGTTATATTTATGTATGAAAAGAACAGCTCACCGACTGGTGATGAACTAATGACGCTATGTTTTAATTTAACATTCGTGGACTTCATGTTCGACTTATGTATACCACGGACACCTCACTGACAGGTGATAAGGAGAGGACAGTGCCTTCCGGGAGGACATTCAGGTGTAACTGCCCACATTTTAATGAAGTATGGGAGAAAACCTGCAAATTTTCCTGAGGCATATTTCCTGACTATCGATACGAGACGTGTTAAGCACGTTGTCACGATCGCCTTCGAGTCTCATAGTTTCTGAAAGCAGTGACTGCAACCATCACCATCATATCTGAACCTGACTCCACCAGTACTCTAGCAGCTCACGTTACCACTGTGTCCTGAACCGAGATGTAAGCCCATTAAATGGAATTCCCCATATACTGAAATCTTTCATTGTGGAATTCCAGTCAGTCTTACGTTTGAGAGAGAAGAAAGTCCTGCTTCTGATTGGCCTGACTTTTTTTACGACGTGAGATTTTAGTTTTCAGTGGAAATCCAACTATTGCATTAATAAGAAATGCATTTTTTGATGGATTTTATTATAAAAAAAAAAGCCTTTAATTGATAGGAATTAAAATGTGTATGTTCTGTAAATGAATAAAATAATTCAGTTTAAATTTTTTTATTGTTATATTGATCTATATTTTTAGTCTGCCTATTAACCAATCGTAAATTTCTAAAATCACGCATCAAAATATTATCTCTTTGTCGTAAATTAAACTTTAAAAATGAAAACATTATTTTGTTTCTGTTTATGGTAAACAACAACGTCTTATTTTTTTCTTCAAAGGAATTCATGTTATATGACGAAAACCCTTTCCATTTTTTGGCATAATCTGATTTCCTCATTAAAAACTTAATGAAGTTATAAATTCAAATATTTTTTTTTTCATACTCGAGTTCTGCCAAACACGAAGATTGCTGTTTCTTTTAAGTCTAAATTCTGCAAGGCTGACATCAAAGAGATTTTGCTTTTGTCCTTTCTTGTTAAAAAACAAAGACAAAGAAAGCGTGTTAATATGGTTCTGAGAGTTTACAAAGACATTACCAGGTGATGAAAGACATTCTTTCATTTGCAAACTTAAATGTGCGTCTCATAAATCAAGATTTTCTGGACACACCTCCATTAATTATGCTGCGTCCGCGAGGTAAAATAAACTTTATCTTAGAATAAAAAGAACCATGTGTGAATTCTTTTTTTTCCAGATTTTTTTTTTTTACTCGTTCTTTGAGCATCTAATGCGTTTTTAGAAAATGGCTTTTTTATCGAGGTTTTTATTTATCTTTATACAACGTCGCATATGGCTAATGAAAGTCAAAATTTTAGTCACGCACTTAAAGCGAATTCATATTTAAGCAGGAAAAATATTTTAAACCTCTGTGATAGAAAAGTTTCAACGAAAGTTTTATAAATATGCATTTCAAAGTAGTAAACATATAAAAGTTCTAGATTCGTAAATCAATAATTATTAGATTGCTTTAGCGTTTATGTAATACTTGTTTAAATAAGTTTACGGAGGAAACCAATAAGTAGAATTTTTATGTGATTGGATAAAAGTAAAAAAAAAAAGTCATTAATTGAAAGAATGTATTTAAAGCGATATATTTATTTCATTAGAAATCGATATGAATAAAAGGTTCAAAACTTGTCAACGATTTTTGAAGATGTTAGCCCAAGCGATTGGCTAAAAGTAAAAAAAAAAAAAATCATTAATTACAAGAACGTATTAAAAACGACATAATTATCTCATTAGAAATTTAAAAATCGATAGAAATAAAAGGTTCAAAAACTTGTTGATGATTTTTAAGACGTTTTCGAAGCGATAGGCTAAAAGTATAAAAAATCATTAATTGTAAGAATGTATTAAAAATAACATATTTATTTTATTAGAACTCTACATAAAATAAAAGGTTCAAAAACCTATTAACGATGTTTGAAGACCCAAGCGATTGGCTAAAAGTAAAAAAAAAATCATTAATTGCAAGAATGTAATAAAAATAACAAACTTATTTCATTAGAAATCAATATAAATAAAAAGGTTCAAAAACTTTCTAACAATTTTTGAAGATGTTTGCCCAAGCGACTAGATAAAAGTAAAAAAAAATCATTACTTAGAAGAATGTATTTAAAGCGGCATAATTATTTCCTTAGAAGTTGATATAAATAAAAGGTTCAGAAATTGGTAACGATTTTTGAAGAAGTTTTTCAAGCGATTGGCTAAAAGTGAAAAAAAAAAAAAAAAAACATTAGTTACAGGAATGAACTAAATCAACATAGTTCTTTCATTAGAAATCGATATAAATAAAATGTTCAAAAACATGAAAACAATTTTTGAAGATTTTTTGCCCAAACGACTGGCTAAAAGTAAAAAAAAAAATCATTACTTAGAAGAATGTATTTAAAGCGGCATAATTAATTCATTAGAAGTCGATATAAATAAAGGTTCAGAAGTTGTTAACGAATTTTGAAGAAGTTTTCCAAGCGATTGGCTAAAAGTGAAAAAAAAAACATTAGTTACAGGAATGTACTAAATCAACATAGTTCTTTCATTAGAAATCGATATAAATAAAATGTTCAAAAACATGAAAAAAAATTTTGAAGATTTTTGCTCATACGATAAATTTAAAATTTCTTAATTACTTGATTACCAAGCTGTTATTAAATGTCAAAAACTGATATTTTTTTATATTAAATCATTTTTAATAAAAAAATCTGAACATGTGCAGAATGTGCTTAGTGATGTTATCTAAATTTAATAAATGGGACTGAAAAGTTTTAATTAATCTTGTTGAAAAGGGTAAAAACATTTTCTACTATTTTACATTAATCTTACAAAAACAGTAATTTTAATAAATTTACTTATGATTTAAATATCAATGAATGTAAAATGAACATGTGACGAAATATTTTTCTCTAAGAGCAGTTTCCTTTTTTCCTTTTGCATTTTTATATTCTCTTGGTCTTTAATTTACATAATTTGATTGAATTAGTATTTTTGAGTCTTCAATTAATTTATTTATGTATATTTTTTATGTACTTATGTTACTATCCGTGATTTTCTTCAAAAGACGGCTTGATGGCCAATTGGCTAGAGCTCTGGTCATTGGGGACACAGGCGGTTTGAATCTTGGCGGTGGCATGGATGTTTTTTAGTGGTTCGAAATCTACTATAGGTCCCTTTCTAATACCAATTCTTCTTGCAAAACCAGCGAAATACAGCTAATCAATAATTTAAAATGTTCCTGCCTTCTTAAACTGCCATATATGTTCTCCTGTTAATTTAGTTTATAATGTATTTTAATAATTTCCCATATTTGCTTTTAATAGCAATTTTATTTTCTTTCATTAAATATTACATATCTATTAAACTATTGTATACGAGTAATTTCATTTTACATGAAAGATAAGTATTGAAATTTTGCTTTTTTATTAGAAGTAAATAAAATAAAATCTATTTTCTGGTATATATATATATAATGATAAATTTATTATTCCTCGTTATATATATAGCAAAACTTTTCACCCTTATTGGTTTGGTTGATTAACATTTTTACCTGGAGGTGACAGTTCTAATCAACATGTGCAATGAATTTGGATGCCATTGTATTAAATGGTACAATTAAAAATGCAACTTTGTTGCAGTTGAGTTTGCCTAATAAATGTTTTTGTTTGGTTTTCCACATGTGTAAGACAAATGTGGACTAATTCCTCTTAGAAAATTCAGAAATACAGGTTCCATTCCATTATAGGAAACCTTCATGATGCAACAAAGTGGTGACGTTTAAATAAGTAAAACAATTAAGGGATCAAAAATCAATGATGTGCATAAGCATTGAAAAACTGTAATATTTTATGAAGAAAAACTTTAATTATATAAGGAATTTTTAACAGCATTATGGTCACTTATTGTACCTGCTACTTTTGAAACAAGAAAAAGATATAAAATTGATATAAACCTCTATATAATATCTTTTTTAAAATTGGTATTTAACGAAAAAAATTGAATAATTAAATTAAAGCATTTGATAAAAAGTATTTAATTATTCAGCTAATAATAATAGTTAATAATTTTAATGCTCCACTCATGGCTCAATGGCAACTTGCGCCACTGGTGAGCATTAGGGGCTGAAGTCTAATTCACTGGTGACTTTGTTGTGGATACCGTTTAAAAAAAAGAGGAGACTCTATGGCGTTTGTGACATTCAACATCTGGCCTCGTTAGTCGTGCTAACTTTGTGGGAGTTTTCGTGTTTCCTCCCGAACAATATGCAAATGTGGGTAGTCCCCTTAAAGCCCTCCCGGAAGGCTCTACCCTCCTTCTTCAGCGTTACGGAACCTAGTCACATTTCTACTCATGGGTGCTCTCTCATAACAGCCCTTTCCCTCATGGAAATGAGACCACATAGGTTCTTGGACTTGGTCTACCAAGTGGATAAAAAAAATTTAATTAATAATGCAGAAATATTGCAGGAGAATATCATGTTCGTTCATGATTCGTTTTTAATATGGAATCAACGTTGCCTCAAACATTCAAGTCTCGTTGCAGTGATTTTAAGGAAAATTATCTCTGTAAGCATTTGTACTATTTTATGGGTTTCTTCCTTTGTATATGTAAAATTAATCGCACTTTTCCTCCATTTTATCGGCTTAGTCTTTATTGTAAATTAAGAATAAAACGGCACAAAGGTTGCGTGATCAAGATTGTTCTCGAATTCCCTCCGGAGAAAATACCTAGAAAACATTTGAAAACGCGCGTCTCAACGTACCAGAGAGCCTTTTTGATGGAATCTTAAGGCATATTGCAACTTCACACGCAGATAAGTCCATCCTAAGGCCGTTGCCTAGGTAACGCGCACAACAAAACTAAAGAAAGAAACATTAAGCTTTTGAAAATTGAGTTTCTCTGTCATGCAACGTTGCTATATGGTTTGTACAAGTTTATTGCGGATAATTTATCAAATATCGTGTTTTTCAAAATATGTTATCTTGCAACTGATTTTGAAATCACACCAAATCGAATTGCCAATTACATAGTTTTTCCGAGATTATTATACTGAGAGATACATTTGCTACTATCAAACAACATCATGATATATTAGTAAGCAAAAAATTTTCATAAAGAAGAAAAACAGGAATGAAATAATATTGAAGCAATTTTTAAAAATTTAATAATACATATGTTAATAAAGCATTTTTATAGTATATTTTTAATGATATAGTTATTTATAAGGTTAATAATCATCATAATATATCAGTAAGCAAAAAAGTTTATAAAGAAGAAAAACAGGAATAAAATACTATTGAAGCCTATTTTTGAAATTTAAAAATACATATGTTAATAACGCATTTTTATAGTAACTATTTAATAAAACAGTTATTTATACGAATTTTATATCTTATATATT
The DNA here is from genome assembly GCA_021605095.1 of Caerostris extrusa. Taxonomy (NCBI): domain Eukaryota; kingdom Metazoa; phylum Arthropoda; class Arachnida; order Araneae; family Araneidae; genus Caerostris; species Caerostris extrusa. The sequence goes on along the minus strand of BPLR01010532.1, from coordinate 32,395 downwards.
TGTAAAAAGTACATTTATTATGTAATTTTTATATTATGTTAAAATTGTACCATTGAAATTGTCTGTATACCAGATGTTTTTATACTAAGGTGTCTTGTACTATGATTCCTTGTATCCTAAGAAAGATACATTTACTTTTTACTACTACTATCAAACAATATCATAATATATTAGCAACCAAATAAAAGGTCATAAAGAAAGAAAAAAAAAATACTACTAAAGCATTTTTAAAAAATTAATAATATATTTGTTAATAAAGCATTTTTATGATAAATTTTTAATAAAATAATTTACAAAATTTTTTTATCTTATTCATGAAGAACAATTATTATGTGTTTTTATATTATATTAAAATCATACCATTGAAATTATTTATATACTTGTTGTTTTATACTATGGTGTCTTGTACTATGATTCCTTGTATCCTAAGAAAGATACATTTATTTTTACTACTATTATCAAACAACATCATAGATTAGCAAGCAAAAAGTTCATAAAGAAGAAAAACAGGAATAAAATACTACTGAAGCATATTTTTTTAAAATTTAATAATATATATGCTAATAAAGCATTTTTATAATACATTTTTAATAAAATAGTTATTTATACGAATTTTGTGTCTTATATATTCAAAAAGTATAATTATTATGGGATTTTTTTTTATTATATTAAAATTATTCCATTCAAATTGTCTATATATATATATACTTGATGTTTTATACTATGGTGTCTTACTATACTACGATGCTATTTCCTATTTTTGCAATGTTAAATTACTATTATGTATGGTGTTAAGTAACAATATATACAATATTTAATGAAGTTTATAGGGAATTTAAAACTGTTTTTCATCTCTTGTCATAATTGAAGTAAATGATATAGTAGAGAGTTGCATCAAAAGCATGGGAATCGATCGTGATTCGTTATTTATGCAAGATCTAGTAATCTGTAGAAAGCGCAGCGAGGCATTTAATTGAAGCAGGGATCCCTGGTGTATTCTCAGCTTATTGGCTTACTGAACACAGGTGCGTTTAGAGACGAAGCAGTTCAACAAAAAGAATCTGTGTTCGGGCAGATCACTTGTCCGAAAATCATTGCATGTCTTAGCGCCTCGATTTTCTTCTTATTTAGTTGCCTTAATGGTAAAGAACTTTTTTTGATTGAGACAAATTACACTAAATATTAATTGTGCGATTGTTTAAATGTTACATATAATAGAAATAATAATTTTTATTTTGCAAATTTTCTTTGGTGTCCCAAAATCCAGCAAGATTTGAATTCCTAAATATCTTAAATAGTATGGAATATTTGATAATGAAAGAGTTGATTTCCGTTCAAAATACACCTTTACGCGTAGTGTTTGGGGGAGTGAGTATACTAGTACTAGTAGTACTACTACTACACCACTACATCATTATGCCTAGAGCTGAGTTGTCCCTTTACTGTTTGGGAGTAATGTGGGTGAGAAGTCTGATTGGGCTCTGTGACTCCATACAGCCATATGAGACTGGGACCTACGGTTTAATGTGGATTCCGAACCACTACAAATATCTATGCCGCCGGTACTCGAACCCGAAACCTGTGGCACCAAGCACCAGAGCTGTAGACTCGACCCTTCAGGCCCTAAGGAGTGAATAGATCAAATTGCTTTCTAAAACAATCCTCTTGCACTTTTTATTAAAAAGCTTATTATCTTGCGCGAATTTTGAGGCACCTATAACATATTGGCAAATATATTACCTTGTAACTCTTTAAATATAAAAGTTTGAATTTTAAGGTGAATATATTTTATTGATGGTTATTATATAAAATTCTTCATAGGATCACATTATTTAACACTTTATAAGTAATAATCATGAAAAAACATTACTTAAAAAATTATTAAAAAATTATGAAAAATTTGGGACTAATTTCGATAACTGTCTCTGTTGCCTTTAGACACCAATTTAAATGTATCCATGCTACGATGTTTTACCAATAGGTGATAAATTAATACCTGCAAAGTACTAAGTTAACTGGAAATTAGTCTGGACACAAGCATAAGTACTTCAACAGTCTATGTTCTTCAAAATTATTTGCTTTATAATCATGCTAATTAATTGCATTTCAAAACTAATTGCTTATAAAGGGTAATTTTTCCCTGTTGTAATTTAAAAATATATCAAGTATTTCTTTTCAGGAAAACTTTTGAATGTAAAACATTGAAATCATAAATTAGATTTGCTTATGGCAATATTTACACTCATTAGGCATTAAATTCAATGTATATATATAAATATTTATTTATTTTTTTTTGAATGCTATACACTTCACTACAAAACCCAAGTTTTTCAGTTAACAGAAAATAGTAAGAATACGTATTTTGAGATTTTATCAGAAGAGTGTATTTGATAACATTAATTCGAATTATGAAGTGAAATCTATATATATATTTCATTCAAAAAGTAAAAGATCTCCACATTTTTTCAACACTCTAGGTTTTCAAAATTATTTGTTTTATAATCACGCTAATTAATGGCTCATTTCAAAACTAATTGTTTTTATAAGAGTAAATTTTTTCCTGATGGAATTAAAAATATTATTTTTAAGTATTATTCATTGAGTTTTTTTGAAGTATTTCTTTTCAGGAACACGTTGAACATAGGTACTCATAAATTAGGTTTGCTTATGGCAATATTTAACACATTAAGCATTAACTTCAATGCACATTGTTTGGAATGCTATGCAGTTCACTACAAAACCCAAGTTTTTTCATTCAAACGAAAATAGTAAGAATTCGTATTCTGAGATCTACATTTTCCCAGAAGAGTGTATTTGATAACATTAAGCCGAATGATGAAGTGAAATCTATATACATTTCATTCAAAAGTAAAATATCTCGCCATTTTTTCAGTTTAAAGTTTGGCTCTCCCAAACTCTCTGTTTACACTGCGAGGGAATTCAACGTGGCTGACTGGTTTCCATTTTGGAAACTGTCGAGCTAATGTCGTTCTCGGGGACTGTCAAAGCTTTGGGGAAAGATTTCCCGGGACGTTATTGACAGAAAAATGGGAGAATGTTAGCGTGCTTTTCGCGGACCTGAATAAGAGAAAAAAGAGGCTCTCGAAGCTTTCTCATTCCTAAACAAAAAGAAAGGCAAGGGAGATGGTTTGTATCGAAGAAACGTCAAACCAGAAGAAACCCGTGAAAGCAAAGGATTTGCTTGAAATTGGTTTGCGTGATGGTGGTACAAAAAAAAGAAATACCAGACGCGTGAGAAAAAGCATCTCAAACAAATAAAAACGATAGAGACACTGTCAATAAAGGAGATAAAGCATGCGTTGGGAAGTTTTCGTAAACATTTTTCTGTGGATAAACAGAGAAAGGATGAATGATATGGATACTTTCGATTATAATATTAACGAAACATTTCATACAGGTCACGATATAGAAATAATGATAGATTTAAATTGTTAAAAAAATGGTAATAAAAGATTTAAATTGTAGTGAGTCGATGCATTGTATTTTCCTTAGGCTTTATAGTGAAGTGCATATCATTCCAAACAATATATTTGTATATTGTAGTTAGTGCTTAGTTTGGTTTGTCGCTCTATGATCATCTTGTGCACATGAGGGCTAAACAGACCTGTTAGTGCTTAATGAGTGTTTAGTAGATAAACTGATAAAGGACGAATGATATTGATTTCGATTATAATATTAACGAAGCTTTTAATACAAGTCACGATATATAAATAACTTTAGATGTTCAAATTTTACTCTTTGCAATTAAAATATTTAATTTATATTAGGTATATGTATTGTATTTTCCGTAGGTTTTGTATTGAAGTGCATATCATTCCAAATAATATACTATATTTGCAATGCAGTTAGTGCTTAATGAGTGTTTTGTAGATAAACAGAGAAAAGATGAATGATATTGATACTTTCGATTATAATATTAGCGAAACATTTCACGCAGGTCACGATATATAAATAATGTTAGATGCTAAAACGTTACTATTTTAAAGCATTCAAAACATATATATATTGTTGTTTGGAATGTTTAATGAGAGTTTTGTAAATAAACAAATAAAGGACGAATGATGTTGATACCTTCGATTATAATATTAACGAAAAAATTTCAAACAGTTCACGATATATAAATAGACTAGAGTTATTTAAATATCGTGAATAATGTTTAAATAGGTGTTTAAATTCCATTTTTAAAAACAATAAAAAAGATTTAAATTGCATTGAGTCGATGCATTGCATTTTCCTTAGGTTCGATATTGAAGTGCATAGCATTCCAAACAGTATATGTTTTATATTGTAGTTAGTGCTTAATGAATGGTTTGGAGATAAACAGATAAAGGACTTATGATATTGATACCATAGATTATAATATCGACGAAACTTTTCGTATAAGTCACTAAACAAAATGTTTAAATTAGATGTTTAATTTAGACGGTAACAATTAGATGTTTAAATTTCATTCTTTAAAAGCAATTAAAAGATTTAAATTGTATTGAGTATTACGCATTGTATTTTCCATAGATTTTATATTGAAGTACATAGCATTCTAAACAATATATACATATTTTAGTTAAGGCTTAATGAGTGTAAATATTGCTTAAAGCAAATTTAATGCTTCAGTTCATGTATTCAATGTTTACCTGAAACTTAAAATAATCATGAAATTTTTTTTAATTCAATGAATAGTACATTAAAAAATAAAGCATATTACGTGTTTCCTAATGTGAACAAATTAATCCTAGAGTGATAATTATAACGTTTTATCATCATTATTTTTATCTCATTGATTAATTGTTGTCCACGCAACACTTGTTGTCTATAGAAATGTAGTTATTGCGTTGTATTCAATAATTTACTTTATTTTTATATATGTAATTATTAAGAAATTATTCACAATTTTTTTAAGAACCATGCAAGTGAAAAGTTTGTCTGCAATATTTTAATTTATTAAGTAATATATATTGCTTAAGATAATAGTTAAACTAAATGAAATGGGTTATCTATTATCTTAGATGTACCATTGCAAATGAAAATTTGGTTTACAAAATTTATAGTCGACATAATGCTTCCAATTGATTCAAAATAGTTTATTTTTTTATAAATGTTTGTGAAAAAACACAATACGTGATTGCTAGACTAAATCTAATGAAACATAAATGTGATATTTCTAATCTTTAAAATTATAATGAGAAAATAATTCTAAATTAGTTTAATTACTACAACAAAAGTTTAAAAAGTTAATATTTATTAAAACTTTGTTATAATAAGGTCGAGTTTATATTTGGTTGGATAAACATAAAATTTTGAATTTTTAAACCAAACACATTATAGATTTAAAAATTCACATTTAAAAGTAAAAGATGAAGCGTGTAAAATTTAATAATTCAATGATTATAATTAAAATACAACAATTAGAATTAGAATTCCACGAATAGATACAATAGAATTTTCTCTTAAATTTTTAAGAGAAAATGTCTAGACAGTAACAATAAAATATTCACCAAAAGCATTCTTTTTCAAGAAAATCCATGATCATTAATGTTTCAAAAGTACAAAAATATCCATATATAAAAATTTAGGCATTGATATTCTAAATGTAGTTCTTCTCTATTATTACGTATGTTACTAATATATATAGAAACCTATTAATTAAGTACTCTGTTAATATATGCTAATTTATGGTTTAATAAATTACTTTGAAATGTTAAAATTCTTTTGAAGTGCAATAATTTATATTGATATAAGCTACTATTATATAAAAGCACTGTTCTTAAAAATATCATTTAAATTTAAAACTATTTAATACATCAACGCACATGTTATTGAATTTAGAAAAATCACTGATGCTGAATGTCTTAAATAATTAATATTTATAAAATTTTTCAAAAACATATAAAAGAATTATAAACAGTACAAATTTTTTTCTTTTTAATTAGGTTTTTTCCCACGTAAATAATGGTTTACTGAATTTGTATTCTTAAATAATATACTGAATAACACATCTAAATGAATTAATATATGAATCTAATAGTAATATTAATATGTTGTTCTAATGCAACTGGCAATACAGAGACACTTAATTTTTAAGCCACCGCTTAAGCCATTTTTAAGCCACTTTTAGCACTACCCAGGGGCCAAGTGTAGCTTGAAGATATGCTACGAACGCGAGTAATACTACCCTCACAACGCTCTACGATCACATTAGACAGGAACCTACAGTTTGAAGTGGATTTCGAACTACTACAAACATCCATAAAACCGAGCACCAGAGCGCCAGCCACACGGCCATTAATATTAGCACAATTATATTGTGGTAAGGGTGTAGAAAAGTAGATGAGTGTAGAAAAGAAAGTAATACTAATATATTATTTCGACTCATTTGGGTTAGAAGCTTGTTATAACTTGCTAATAGCCATAACTTGCAAAAAGTGCGATTTACGTTAAAATTAAAATTTTCGATTAATTCAAAGTAAAATATTCATATAAAACTGTTTTACTGTGAACTACTCACTGTTGAGTGAAGATGATCAATATAAAGAAAGTCATTATTTGATATAATATCCCTTTTCCTTTTTTGATGTTAGTGGCCATCTCATTAAGGTAAGAGGTTAAAAAACGATACGAATGTTATATAAATACGAATGTGGATTCCGAACCAATAACAAACATCCATGCCACAGCCAGAATTCAAGCCTGAAGCCAGAGTGCTAATCAATTGGCCATCAGGCAGCAGTTAGACCCAAGGAAAGAGTGTAGAAAAGAAAGTTTTTTTATTCTAACGCAGCTGGCAAACACTTAAACAATTTCCTACGAAGCCTTAAGGCAAGGGCCACACTGACGTTACTCACTTAGCACTACCAAGGAGGTGCGTGCAGTTTGACGATAAGCTACGGATGCAGAGTAACAATACCTCCGCAACGCTCATGTTAGACCGGGACCTGCAGTTTGAAGCGGTTTCCGAACCACTACAAACATCCATGGTACCACCGGGACTCGAATCCAAAACCTGGTTTACTGAGCGCCAGAGCGCTAGCCACTCGGCCATTCAGGCCCCGTAGAAAAGAAAGTAATACTAGCATATTATTTCGACTTATTTGGGGTAGGAGACTCTATAAATTCAAAGTAAAATATTCTTCTCCATAAAAAACTGTTTTACTGTGCACTAGTTCACTATTGAGTGAAGATGACCAATATAAAGAAAGCCATTATTTGATTTAATATTCTTTTTCTTTGGATCTTAGTGGCCATCTCATCAAGGTAAGAGGTTAAAAACGATGCGAATGTTATACGAATACGGATTCCGAACCACTAACAAACATCCATGCCACAGCCAGGATTCGAAGCTGAAGCTTGTGATACCAAAGGTCAGAGCTGCAGCCAATTGACCATCAGACTGCAAGTAGCCCTAGGGAAAGAGTGTATAAAAAGAAAGTAATATTAATATATTATTTCGACTTATTTGGATTAGGTTTGATTCGTCGCTCTACGGTCATCTTATGCATACAGCATGCTCATGCTTATGCATGCTCTAGGTTGAACAGGCGGACCTACAGTTTAATGTAGATTCCGAAACACCAACAAACATCCATGCCACCGCCAGGATTCGAACCTAAAGCCTTCGGTACCAACGACCACCGCGATAGCCAGTTGGCCATCAGGCCGCTGTTTGAGTTAGAATTTGCTATAGTTTGCAAAAAGTGTGATTTAGGTTAAAATTAAAAGTTTCTATTAATTAAAAGTAAAAATATTCACCCGTAAAAACTGATGTACTGTGAACTAGCCCACTGCTGAGTGAAGATGACCCATATAAAGAAAACCATTATTTGATTTAATATCTTTTTTCTTCGGATCTCAGTGGCCATCTCATTAAGGTAAGAGGTTAAAAACGATACGAATGTTCCATCCAACATTCATATCAATTGTCCGAAAGAAGAAAAGTCACTTTTCTCGGATGAGCTTAAGTGAAATCTATTGCTGATGAGTTCTTCCGATTTTCGTTATTAGTCGGGTCAATTTACTGGAACCGTAACCTCTACAATTGGGAGGGAGCATCTAATCCTAAGTCATACGGAAACGTGGGTAATCCAACACTATTCCCAAAAAGGATTATCGGAGGAGGATTACGGAGACCGAATAAAGTGCGTGTCACGCTCAAATCTCCCAGGACTATTGCTGCAGTGAAAAGAACACCTAAATCTAGGAGACGGGATTCGTACCTGCTTAAGTAACTGTCCAAGTTGCCAAACAAGTGTAATTGAAACTTCACTTTGGCATTAAAAGAAACAACAGGAAAATCAAGAAGGTAAAGATCCAATAACCATTGTCTCCTGGGAGAGAAAAGATAATTTAGAGAAAATAAAATAACTGTCTTATTCCTTCAATTGTTGATACAATTATAATTAATTCGTTGATTAGCTAATTTTTTAAATTGAACTTTGTTAAGTTTCGTGTACCACTTATGTATGCCATGTCAATCCACTGACATTGATTTTCAGGAGGAATTTTAGGAAATTGTCCCACATTTGCGTGTTCTATAGAAGAAAACCCGAAACTATCCCCAGAAAGGTTTTTCTTCACACCTCTTTCCTGTACCTAGGGCTATAACCCCCCAATTATAAAGATGAGGGTGAGGCATTAAATGAAACAGGAAAATCAAGAAGGTAAAGATTCAATAACCGTTGTCCCTTGGGACCAAAAAGATAATTTAGAGAAAAGAAAATAATTGTCTTATTCCTTCAATTGTTGATCTAGTTATAATTAATTCTTTCATTAGCTAATTGTTTTACTTAATATTGGTAAATTTCATGTACTAATTATATATGCCATGTCAGTCCATTGACATTGACTTTCAGGAGGACTTTTTAAGAGAAATTGTCCCACATTTGCGTGTTCTATGGGAGGAAACTCACTAGAAAGGTTTTTTTTTTTTCTCCCTTCACTCCCGTACCTAGGGCTATATTCCCCTCCCCCAACTAGAAAGGTGAGGGTGACATTAAAATAAACAGGAAAATGAAGGTAAAGATCCAATAACCATTGTCTCAGGGGAGCAAAAAGGTAATTTTTTTTTTTAAATGAGAGAGAAGAAAGTAATTGTCTTATTGCTTCGATTGTTGATATAGTTATAATTAATTCTTTTATTATCTAATTTTTTTTTAATTGAACATTGGTAAGGTTCGTGTACTACTTATGTATGCCTTGTCAGTCCACTGACATTGATTTACAGGAGGAATTTTAGGAGAAATTGTCCCACATTTGCGTGTTCTATAGAGAAAACCAAGAAACTCTCCCCAGAAAAGTCTTTTCTTCTCACCTCACTCAGCTATGTACCCCTACCTGTTAGAAAGGCCGAGGATGGAACATTGGGGGCCTCATGTAGACGAACAGTCCACCGACGGTTGATGGGGGACGATTGTGCCTTCTGGGAGGATTTCTATTGGTAACAGCCCTTCATATGTGTCGCATGAGATAAAAATTAGGAAACTCCCGCCTGGAAGCTTATCTTTTATTTATTCCACACCTGACTCCCGTACCTAGAACCACATACCACCTACCAGTTAGAAAGGGGAGGCTGAAACATCAGTGGGTCTCATGTTGATCACAAACAGTCCACAGAAGGTTGATGGGGACGATTGTGACTCCTGGGAAGACTTTTAGGGACATCAGCCTTATATTTGTGTGTCGCCTCAGAGAAAATCCGGAAAATTCCTCCAGGCAGCTTGACTATCGATGCGAGATGGTTTTATATACATCATCATATTCGCCATCAGTTCTTCTTGTTTCCGAAAGCTGTGACTACAACAATGCCATCAGCGATTCGAACCTCACTCTTTCTGTATGCATTGGCTAAGGAGATTTACTGTCTTCCTCAATTTTCGATCCCTTAATTAACCCAATTTAATGAGAGGGTTGTGATGCGTTTTTCTGAGATAATTTTACAGATCATAACACCTTGAATCCAATGATATTTTAACTTTCTTCTATGATTAGTATAAAAGGGAGATTAAAGTTTGGGGTAAAAAAAAGGCGGTATGCTCTAAATGCAATGTTTTACATTGATTCTATTAAATCTTCAATATGCAATAGTTGGCGGCATGATGGCCAATTGGCTAGCGTTCTGGTCTTTGGTACCACAGGCTTCTAGTTTGAATCCTGGCGGTGGCATGAATATTTGTTTGTGGCTCGGGATCCACGTTAAACTGTAAGTCCTGGACAAATTAGCTTAAAGTATGAACAAAAATGGCCAGTAGAATTACAAACCAAACCTATGAATATACAATCTTTAAGTGTAAAAATTTAAAACGTTGTGTATCCATAAGCAATTTTTTAATCGAAATTCTTTTTTAATCGAATTATACTGAAGTGTTTTTCCTAACATAAATATTAATAAAAACAAATAAATTTTTGAATTACTAAATTTTTTTCTTTTAATCCTATTATTTTACTTCTTTTCAGATGAACCTGGATATACTGGGTAATTGAGCTAGTATTTTATAAATCACAATTCATGATTCATCAAGATGCTATTATTGAGAGTGTTTCTATGTATTTAATATCGTAAATTTTGATATGAGGTTATTTGTCAGTCAGATTATTTGCAAAAGTTATTTGCCGGTGAAGTTAACTGAAAATGTTATTTGGCAGTGAGATTATTTGAAAATGAGGTTGTGACTGGCGCTCACGGAAAATAATAGAGACAGGGATCACATACACCCCCTCAAGTTAGCTTGTGATGATTGGGACTTGAGATCTCGTATTCGGGGAATTGACTTCCAGGGTGTACTGTCCAGAGGATGGAGCATTCTTATTCCTTCTAAAATCATGTTATAAAATTTTCTTTTAAATAACAAATGCGCCACGTTATTTTATCTTTTTTTCTACTAAAAATGTATAAAGTTTTAAATCATGTGTTTTCTAACTTTATTTGAATCCCCGTGAGTTTAACCTCTCATTTCAGATAACCAAAACAATACTCAAATAATAAAAAAAAATAAAAAGTAGAAAATTTTCTGTTATACAAACCCCAATAAGAAAGGTTTCAGGGAGTTTTCTCCCATCTGTGGGCCATTCATAGTATACATAAGGTCCACGAAACCCAACCTCACCTATAAGGGGGGAAACATGGCTCTACATTGTGGTGTGGAGAAAAGAAAGCCTTCAGGAAATTAATCATGGTGCATTCATAATATACATCCCATCTGTTCCAACCATTCATATGGCTCTAGTAGTGTACATAAGGCATAAGCATCAATGTTCCAACCTCACCTATCTAACCTGTGCGGGAAACATGGCTCTATGTACGGAGGTGTGGTGTGGAGAAAAGAAAGTCCTACAGGAAATTAATCATGATATAAGATGTCTTCGTGAAAAGAATTGCGATGCCAGTTTCTCGCGTATTTGAGACTAGCACTCTTATCTATTCTTTTCAGAAGTTGCTATCACTTACACATTGTTGAGAAATTTTTGCATGCAATATTCATGACTTCCCGTAGACTTTATTCACAAAACAATTTTTTTTCTTAAGTGAAACTATGTCATATTCCCACAGAATATGTTCTGAGTTTCTTTAAATACTCACTTACAGGGTAAGTCAGGTCATTAAACAAACGGGCGTACCTGCTGACTCCCGAGGCAAATGTGGGACGAGACAGCACACTCCCCCATCTCCTAAAACAACGAAAAGGAAGCCCTGACACCGAGATCTCCCATTCTTTCCCCCTCTGCACTCAATCTAATGAATTTCCGATCGATTGACGGATGGACTTCGATACAACGAAACAGCTCAAGATTAGGAAGACCCTGTAGCTAATCTTGTCTAATTGCTGAACAGGGAACAAGAGACAAAGCAGACTTTTTCTCGTCCCCTTAGCCTCTGCTCAACTGGAAGCAAACATGGCCTCAGAAGTTTAGAATGGACATTTTTTTTTTTATTTCCGTCTGAAGCCCTTAATAGCAGACTTGATTGCCAGTTTGTCTTTCCTAGAATCTCATAGGAATGTCTTGTCTCGTTAGTCTTTCTTAGAATGTCTCGCTTTTGTATATTCTCTACAGACCTCAGCACTTTTCATTGAAAAAAAAAAACCAAACGGTTTGTTAAAGAAAAACACTATAATAGAGCCTATTTTGGCAAATATGTACATTTTTATTAATAATCTACTTGTTAAGAAGTAAATTTTAGAATTGTGTTGAAATTGTAAGGAGATTTACTTTTAAAATAACTTATTCCAGTACATTTGGCGGCCTGATTGCCAATTGGTTAGAGCTCCCGGCTTTGGTATTTCAGTCTTCAGATTCGAATTCTGGAGATGATATGGATGTTAGTGGTTCGGTTCCACGTTAACTTGTAGGTCCCGGTCTAATAAGCCAAAAGTATGTATAAAATGACCGAAGAGCGGCAACCCAAACCAATACATCTGAATTCTGATTGACATGGTATTCTGACCCTGATTTTGCTTTTCTATTGCTTTTAAATAAATGATTTTCAAGAATAAAAAGCCAAAATTTATACTGATCGTGTATCAGCACTGAAAGAATCTAAACAAGGAAATTATCTGATAATTTTCTATATATAGTATATTTCTCAAAGTTTGCGTTTAGGTGTGGATCCGCTTATAAACGGCCACAATTTACATCCAAACTTCAACAAAATTGGCAAGAAGAAATTTAGATCAACTGAAGAAAACATTTTTAAATTCGATCAATATTTCGTTAAGAAATATTGGCGTAATTACCCTATTAGAATATACGTCAATTTGGCGAATGTTCATGTGTGAGGTTAATTTTTCTCTATTGTACTGTTCATAGACAGGCTGACATAAAATAAATAAATACAAATTTTACTTGCCTATGCATGACTGAAACCATCTAAAATTTTGTTTGATAAATAAGAAAAAAATTTGCATTATTATTTTACCAAGAAAACTTTCTCGGTTTAATCCTAGATTCCTGTACCTCCAAAGAAGTCGCCAATGTTGCAACAAGAAGATTGCCAATTTTCCCTAAATGGTCGAAATTTGATAGCAACCCGGAGAACTCTGTGGTGAACTGGAAAAAAATTATGCTAAACGTAGAGTAGTAATAAAAATAAAATACTATGTGGTGAAATAAAATATTCTGTGGTCTCTACTCTATGGTGAAATAAATATTTTTCTGTGAAAAAGATTTTTTATAAATAATTAAATTCTAGTAATTATCTTTAAGTCAACTGCTTTGTAGTCATAGCTATACCAGAGAGGAGGCACTAGGAAGCTCCAAAAAACAAAATCCATCTAACCAAGTAGAAGACGTTTTCATTCCCAGAATATTCTTGATATCCGATACGCCGTTCGAATTCAAATGACTACAATTGCCTTTGCTATGTCTATAAACAAAGCACAAGACCAATCACTTAAATTTGCTGGGATTGATTTGATATCAGACCTGGTCAATTATATGTGGCCAATGTCTAGACTTAGAAGTGAAAAATTTATACGTATTACTTACAAACGAAGGGAAAACAAGAAATGTTATAACTTGCACGAACAAATAAATATAACTTGCACGATAATCAAGTAATTTTTTGCTAATTAAAATCCTGTTAATAAAAATAAAATAAACAAAAATATTGCATCTTGATTCCCAAAATTTTCTAGCATTATTCAATTCTGATTAAACATCCTATTTATTCATTATTCACAATAAAATATATATGAAAGGCACGGGAGATGTTTATCGCATTTTTCTGTTCTTTTAGAATTGGGGGGGGCGCTTTTTATTACAATGCTATGGATTAAACAGCTATATCTCGACTTCTAATGATTGTAGAAACAAACTCAAAGCTGCTTGCGAAAGGTTGGGTTTGATTTTTAAAATAAAATAAGGACAAGTTTTTTATTTTTTCACTTCGTGATTTAAACAGAGTAATTTACCATAAAAGTGTATAATATGGCAAGTGGTGAAAAGTTTTTCATTAGGATTAATTAATATTTCAATACAATAATTCTAATAAATAACATATAAAGCTTAATTATAATAATACCTTTAAAGGATTTACACGCCTTGTGGTTACATTTTTTGGGTTAATTTTTATTTAAGAAATATTTTAATAAATTATTACTGATGCATTGAGGAGTAAATGATTAGCAAAAAATTTTCCTAAATGATTTATTATTTTTACAGATTAAATTATTGACAAAATAACAAAAGCAATATGGAGAAAGACAGTTGCATTTTTCTATGCATTTATGATTTTCTGATTCTGGAATCTCAAAAGATTTCTGATTCTGATGATTTTTTTATGCATTTAAGATTTTCTTTTTATGTAAAACAAAAATGCGACATTGGCATTAACAGAAAGAAAAGATGTGTATTGCAATGTAAAAGCGTACAATGAGTGTAACATTAACTTTCATACAGTTCAACCATCGATTATGTGGAGAGGTACACGTACGGTTCAAAGACGGAAACGGAAGAAATCGATTGCTTATTAGGGTGCTAGTCAGATATACACGGCTCAAAGCAATTTTGAAAGAAAAAAAGTTTAATCGTTCTTGTGGAATTTTTCATTTCATTTTTCTTTTGATATTGTATTACTAAAAATTTTAATTTGCAAAAATTGAAGTAACTTTTATTGTATTTAAAACTCCTCCTAAAATAGCTTTCTTCCCTATTACGACGTTCTATTTGAATCCGCCCGTCTTGGCCGCTTGCCAAATTTTCACATAATAGGTTGTAGAACTATAATTAGCTTTAAAGCATTATATTTTTAACCACAGAATTTCAAATTTCCCTTAGTGAAGTGAAATTTAAAATTATTTAGTTAATTCTGTGTTACAATTTAATTCTAGAAATTAATTATGATTATAAATTTATTGTTTTTGTACTATATTTCTAATCAAATGTGTTATGAAAGATAGTCAAGAGATGTTAAGAAAGATTTCAAGTATTTTGTTAAGCAATTAATTCATTTGCAAAATATCAATTATTACGAAATTTATTAAATAATTATAGCTGAAGACGTTTATTTTTATCAGCCATTTCAAACTAAAAAATTAAAATGCAGCACTTGAAATAAATAACAGTATAATTTATATTTAATAATTTAATATTCCAGTTTGTATAAACTTCTAAAAGATTTCTTGAATTCATAAAAATCTTAATAACGATTTATTAATTATATAAAAGCTTACAAGAAAAAAAGTTGTGGAAAAAAATATAAAAATTACTAATCATGTCGAAAATGAAATAAATACTTTCAAATCAACATATTAAAGTTTCATGTAACACATTAAAGTTTTTTAATATTATTAATTTCATCTTATATGAAATAAAAGGATGATACATATCAAACCTCGATGGAAAATGCCAATAATTAATAATAGTTTAGAATGAATTATCTTCTGAACAAATTTAATTTATGAGAAATTATTCTTTATTCAGTGGATATGCAAATATTGAGATAAGTTATTCAGTTGTAAATCTTATTAATTCATAAGGTATTAAGGTATTAAAACGAGAATATATTTTCATCAGTGTCAACTGAGGAATTCTTTTGATTCATACAAACTTGATATAAAATTTCTAAACGAAAAAAGGAATATGTCTTATACTGTCCAAGTTTTCAAAAGTTAAAACATTTATTAGAAACGTAACTTCATTACAACTTATTGTCACAAAAATGTGGTAAAATTTTTAATTTCTTCTTGGAGGGATCTTCGTAGATCTCCATGTTAAGAATTATAGAAGAAATTATTTAAAATATTAGTATACATTAGTAATTTATTGACATATATTAGTAATTACTCAATTAAATGCGTGACATTATAGTTTTTTGTGAAATATTAAATGCTTTTAAAATGTATGACGTCTTAAATATGTGTTGATCAAATGCAGAATCTAAAATGGAGCATTATTTAAATAAATACTATAATTTTTAAAGATTCTAAAAATTACCAAAAACATAGCCAAATTATCTTCTTCTTCTTATCATCATCACCATCATCAGTGGCGCAACAGACTCATAACGGGCCAGGCTCATAACGGCTTTTAGATTCGAAGCCTGAGATGTTTTCTTTTCACATTGTAGGGCTGAGATTGCTCTACACCAAACACTCTACAGTTATATTATACGGAGACCTACTGTTTAATGCGGATTCCAAACCACCACATACATTCACGGCACCGCCGGGACTCGAACCCGAAACCTGTGGCACCGAGTGCCACAGTTATCTTCTTGTGTCTTATATTAATTATACAGGGTGATTATAGTTAAAGTCCCACTTTCAAAATGCTGTAAAAAAAAAGAACCACTAGTCACAATGAGTTCAAATTTGAACTGAAGATACTTGAAGAAGGGGGAAACAGTATGGCATCAGAAAAAGTTTCAAAAGTTCCACCCATTTTTCCCATCTAATATGGTATGACCTTGTCATACCAGATGGGGTTTCCACTAACAGTGTCACAACTGTTGAATGACTTGGAAGTAATTTTTTCCTTCAAAAACCGAAACAATGAAGCACATTGAACACTACAGTTGGCTAAATGTGCAACTCATGCCAAATACGTTGTAATTTCGATTCAAAATATCACTGGCAGCTGAATTCACTTTCTTTATGTAGCTTACAGGGCCATCTATTAATACACTTTAGAACTTCTTTTGATGTTGTACTGTTTCCCTTCTTCAAGTATCTTCAGTTCAAATCTGAACGCAGTTCTTCTTTACAGCATTTTGAAAGTGGGACTTTAATTATAATCACCCTGTACTCGACATGATTTTTTTAATAAACTGAAACACTGTGTGTTTATACATTTTTTAATCATTGTAGAGTTCCAAATATTTTAACGATAATTTAATAATATAACTTATCCGCCCTGGCAGCAGAATTGTATAAATATGGACTTCAAAAAGGTTATTTTAATCTAATTTTAAAATTTTAAATTCACATTTCATTTCATAATGAGTTTTCAGACCAGACAATGAATAAATATTACCGAGGGCGAGACAGTAAGTTATAAGTAATAGCTTCCATTATCAGGGGTGCATTGCTTGGAATTTCAAATGCCAGCTTCGAATGAAAGAACGTGTTTCAAATGATGTTAATAACATAAATTTTTGCCTCATGAGAATTTCGGTTTGTAAAGTGTCGCTTAAGAATATTAACTAAAAGGTTAACCAATAGTAGAATATCTTATTATGTCTAGACGGCTTAATATCTATCTTAGCTTAGATACATATCCTTAAATTGCAATTTTTATGTAAAATTAAACTTATATATACATAATAGTGAATGATCATAAATTTTATACAAAATTGATATATATTAAATAAATGAATCTTTTTAAAAGTGAATTATGGATGAATTATAATTACGTAGCACATATAAAAATACCATAATTTTGGAAATGGATGGTTTCTTTATTTAAATTTATTGGGGTAATTCAGTTTCTTAAAAAATTATTTAATGGTGCTAGTTTTTTCAACATCAGATGGGGCATTAAATAAAGACAAATGTGAGCAACAAAATGTGTTTTATTACCCTTAATGAAGTATAATCAATGTTACTTTTTCACTTGGTCACCGTGAATATTGAGGTATTTGTCATACAAATGAACGCGTTTTTCAATACCTTCTTTATAAGAAGTTATCACCAGAAAAATTCAGAGATGGCTTCAGAGTGTCTTGAAGCTCTTTGTTGGTGCAGAAATGCTGTTCTTCCAGACCTCCTTTCAGCTCTCAAAAGAAGGAAAAGTCACTCGGGGCTAGGTCTGGGTTGTAAGCCTGGTGATCAACACAAGAATTTGTGCAAGAATCTGTTTGATTGCCACAGCAAAATACAGTGGTGTGTTATCATGGATGAAAATGATTCCAGCCATAAACACAGTTCATTCTCCGATGAATTTCTAGTGAGCTATTCCCTTCTGCAATTGGCGGGAGAATCAATCATACTGACCATGCCAACGGGCCTGAGTTCAGCTCCACTTCTGGTAATTCCTCCCCCTCCCTCCTCTTGCTCGGCTTCGTCACTGTAACACCTGCCACTGCCCTGGGCATTGTTTTGGATTCATCTATGACAGCTGTTACGGTGAAGAAACAGAGATGTACAGCAAAGAGCAGATCTGCCTTGTATAGCTTAAATAGTCACTTTACAACGATAACGGAAGTTAAAAACTTAGTTCACTGTAAAATTTGTAGAAAATAATTAAAAAAACATTTTTCTGTAAGATAAATGTTAGAACAATGAATTGTAAGCAGTTATAGAAGAGTGACTGAATAACTCAATCAAGAAAAGAGGAATCACATTGATATGAATTGCATTATTTTATTACAAAATAACAATGTAATAATATAAAGAAATCAAAAAGGACAATTGAAATCAAAAGAAAATTGGAATCAAAAAGGAAATTGAAATGAAATTAATAGTTGTAGATTAGTCATAAAAGTTCCTTTCCTATTTAACATATTTTCTTTCCAATTTAAGTATATATTCCTTTTTTTTAATTTTCTATTTAAGATATTTTTTGTAAAGTATTTTTGTATTTGACATTAGACTTTTATTTTTGTGATGCCGCTTTATTTTCTAACTCCTGTGTCATAGTTTAAAAACTTAATTAAAAGACTTCTCTTAATTTGATGCTGGAAGCCTTCTTATATAACATGAAACATTTTAGAGTCCTGTAAATGTATCTAATTCCTTCATTTATGTTACTTCATATAAGTAATTTGTTACATTTTGGGGATCTATGTTATTTTAACAATCGAAATATATGATAATATTTGTCATCAGACTTTTATTTCTATGATGCCTTATTATTTTCTAACATGCCACAGGTCAAGACATTTCTCGTAATTTGATGTTGGAAGCCTTTTTCTTTAACATGAAAAACTTTAGAGTCGTGCAAATGTATTTAATTTTATCACATACGTTATCCATTTAAGATTTAATTTTAGAAAATAAGAAAATTAAATATATGTGGCTATGTAAACAATAAAAGTGCAAATATTAGAAAGCAAGTTTCAGTCAGATTACTCATAATATATTGTTCACACTAAATGTAAATAGATAAATAAATAAAATAAAACAACAAAAATTACGTTTCAAATAGTTTGTTTTACAGTGTTTGGTTTCATATGATTTGAAGTTTTTATAAGATTACACACACTGATCAATTTAAATTAATTATGAAAATTTAATTTAATTATGGAAACTAAGTATATGTGGTCATGTAAATAATGAAAATATGAGTATTAGAGTGCAGGTTTCAGATCAAATTAATCATACGATATTGTTCACACTAAATGTAAATAAATAAAATTAAATTAAAATAAAAAAACAAAAAATTATTTTGCTTCAAATAGTTTGTTTACAGTGTTTTGATGATGAATATGATTATGAATATGATTATGAATATGATATGATTTGATGAATATGATTTGAATTTTCATAACATTACACACACTGATCAATTCAAATGAATTATGAAAATTTTATTTAAAATATTAAAATTAACCATATGTGGCAATGTAAACAATAAAAAATGTGAATATTAAAGTGCATATTTCAGTCAGATTACTCATAAGATATTGTTCCCCCTAAATACAAATAAATAAAATAAAATAACAAAAAATATTTTGCTTAAAATAGTTTGTTTATAGTATTTGCTTTTATACGATTTGAAGTTTTCAGAATATTACACACACTGATCAATTTTTAAATTAATTATGTCACATAACTCATAAGATATTGTTCACACTAAACGCAAATAAATAAATAAATAAATAAAATTCTGTTTTGCTGTCTTTAAAATAAATTATAAATAAATAAATAAATTCTGCATTTTCTTTTATATGATATAAATGTTCACAACATCACACACGCTGATCGGGTTAAATGCCTTTTCAGAAATATTCACGAAATTTTAAATAAAATATTTATTTGTAAAGAGTCCTGAACAATCTGAGCATTGAAATCTCTTCTCATAGCGAATAAAACTCCATCGTCTTTCTACTACTTAAAGTTCGAAAAGACGACATTACCCTGAAAATAGAATTTTTACAGAAAAGAGCTTAGTGAATTCGACTTCATCGGCGGGAAAGAGCATACTTTTGGACGCAAGTTGAAACGACCTGAAAAGAAGCAAAAAAAGTTCTGCGGCAAAAGATTGAAACAAGGAGTGGGACGTCAAGAAGAAGCTATTAAACAACGTATTCTTTAATGGGAATGGATGGAAAAGGTCTGGGATATGCTCGTCAACAATCCTGGTTTCCCCCACCCCTAGTAGAACCACCCCTCTTAATCAATATCGATTACATAACGATCATTCTCTCTTACATGTCGAGGGCTCTATTTTTATGCTTAGCTTTCCCCAAACCCTCTTGCAGTAACAAAAGCAATGCTTGGCTTTCTATAGAGGACAAAAGATATTTCCTGATCTTCCATCCGTTTGAATTATGCAATATTTCTTATTAGAGATATAGGAAGGTTCTTGTCCAGGAGGGACTATATGAGTAATTAATATGATTTTTCAAAATCAGAATCAGTAGTTAGGTTTATGGTTATAGCCAGGAATTTCCACGATATTCAATCTGTCTTAAAACCACAATCTTTCATTATAAAAGAAAAATTGAGGCAAACAGAATTCATCATGAAAGAAACATTTGAAAAAGCAGAGAATTTATCCTTGAGTTCTATACATATATTAGAATTGTAAGAAGTTATTTAATACTAAAAAATAAATCATACTGTAAACAAAGTTCATCATTTCATGTAGAGTATTTCGTTAGGTTTGGCTTGCTACTCTACGGTCATTTTTCGCACACTTACAATTATAACAAATAACTACACACGTATAAACCTAATATTTGACATAGCAAAATTAAATTCAAAAATTAACCATAGAACAGTAAAAGTAAACATACACGCACACTATAGTACAATATGATTGATTTGCCTCGTTTCTGTTTACTTTTCGGTTGCCACAAATGCTTAACTGATTTGATTAGGTTCGTCGCTCTACAGTCATTTTGTGCACATTTTTTAGGCTAATTAAACTGGGACCTAAAGTTTAAAGAGGATTCCGAACTACTAACAAACACCCATACCATTGCTGAATTCGAACCTGAAGTCTATGGCACCAAAGGCAAGAGCGCTAGCCAATTGACATCAGGCAGCTATTTTTTTTAGGAGATTATGCATATATTCTGAAATTTCTAATATCTATAAACACATTTTTTGAGTGTAATTATTCATCGTCAACAGCTACATCTTCCCAATTTTATGCACCTAACTCATCATAGGCGACAATTATTCAGTGATTAATTTAGTTTTGAGTAGGATAAACATTACCCCTAATCTATATTTTATTACCAAGCAAAGCTATTATTAATTATTTTATGAAAATTTTCTGTAACTTAAATACTTCTTACAAGTGAAGGTATCTCTATATAAACTATGTCAATTCCTTATCTATTAAAGTTATCGACTTCATTTGGATTTATTTTTGTCATAACTTCAAGAAACTTTTAAAGGCGACTCTTGTTAAACTGATGTCTTCATATTTCATTATAACATGTCTAATCTGAATTCTTCTGTGGACATTCTCTCATTTATTATAAAAAACAATATTAAGGCTTATTGAAAGTTTTCGCTAACAGCTTCGATTTGATTGATTTTCCTAATTTTGCTGTTAAATCGATTAAATTATTTAAGCTATTTAATGCAATTAATTAAAATTAGTATCTGATACAAATAGTTCAACTTCTTTGTCATTATGGGAAACCATGCCTCATTGTAAATTATCTCACTTATTATTTATCTGCTTGAAAAAATTGATTACTCACATAAGATAAAATTTAATAACAAAAAAAGAATTGCACATTATTATGTCTACTATGAACTAGAAATTACATGCACGTTTTGAGCATGGAAATATATAATATAATAAAAAAATTGGAATGTATAATATAATAAAAAAGAAATGCAATGTATGACGGTAGCAATATATATATATACGGAAAAATAAATAAAATTTTTTTCTTAATTAAAAATGGTTTTATAGTTTTTCAAAATATTATACATTATAATCAATACTCTTTTTTGTAATACACTTTTTTCAAAGTATTATCCGCTATAATAAATACACTTTTGCAATACACTATTTTTCAAAATATTATCCGCTATAATGAATACAATTTTGTATACGTTTGAACCAATTTTCATCGGACTTTGTCCATTCCGTTTGAGGAAACTTAAAAACATGTCCCTTTGAACGTATCAACCGTTTCTTCTGGAGTCAAAAATCGTTAATCACGCACTTTATTTCTTCATGTAGGGGAACAAAAAAGAAATCACAGGGCCGTATACAACAGATGACCCATCAATTCGATGTTTTGATCGGTCAAATATTGAGTTGTTGAGGTCAATGCGTGAGAGCTCGTATTGTCCGGTGAAGATTAATCCTGCATTGCCAGTTGTATTTCTTATTTCTATCATAGACGTTTGGTAAACAAATGCTTGTGAACCGTTAAGAATTGATAGTTCTACTATTCTCTAGTGTGCTGTAGCCACATGTTCATTTAATCACTCCCCTCCCCCATAAGAAAAAAGGCGACCATTTGCTTTGAAATGCTACTTGCGCGAACAATTTTGTTGGATTTAGATCACTTTGGAAATCTTATAGAGTCGATTGCTATTTATTTTCGGGATCAAACACAAAGATTCTAGATTTATCACTTGTTTAAATCTTGTAAACAGTATTTGTCGCACCACACGATTATATTTTTGTAGCATTTCTTTGCACCAATCGACATGAGCTATTTTTGAGCCACAGTCAAACTATACGGAATCCAACGTTAACAAATCTTTTATATCTAGATGCTAATGTAAAATGTTTTGTATGCTCCTCATACTTATGCCTCAAGACGCCTCAATCTCACTCTATGTAACATGACAATCCTGCATTACCAGTTCGCGGTTTCTGGCACAACTATCGATTCTGGACAACACTCTTTAAATTCATCCATGAACGAATAACGACCACGATTAAATATGCGGAACCAATGATATTTAGTGATTTTAGATGGTACTTCATCGCCAAAAATCGAAATGAGTTGATCGATGCACTGTTGATGGGATAATCCGCGTCGAAAGTCGTAGTAAATCATCGCAGAAAAAAAGCTCTCGAGTTAATTACATTTTGATTGACATTTTCAAGTAACTGTAAACAACAAAACTGTTGTCCGTATGACCAAACGTTCTGAGTAAGTAGAAGTAAAAATGCCAAACTTTACTACGGATATGACAAATAAAGCAATGTAACATTAGTGTAGTCAGTTCCTGATACATTAATTCCTATACAAAATTAAGAGACTAAAGAAAAGTACTTGACCAATATAAAGAAAGGCAAAATATCTGATGCTGTGATGAGATAAGAAGATAAAGGAACTCTGAACAAATCTGTAAAGTTTTAATGATGTGGCCTGTATTTAATTCTTTGATATGCGTAAATATCCTTTCTTAGAAGGACGACATGTAATGACCAAATAAACTATTTAAATGTACGAAATCTCTTTAATGTAAATTAAATCAATTTATAAATTTACAGCTGTTTTAACTTAAACAAGACAATAACCCAAATCACAAAGTTGTATGTTATCAATATCTGCTTTATAAGTATCAAAAAAATAATTTAATTACTGAATTTGATCGCGGTTATTATGTAGACATTATGAATGTGCATCTTATATACGTTATATACTATAAAAAAGAATGATGCCTAGTTGAACATTTTAAAGTAGTTTTTGAAAAACTTAGATAAAACTATTTATAGAAGGATCATTAATAAAAAAATATTAAATTTAACAAATTAAATAAATAATTCCAACACCAAATAATGATTCAGATCATATAATGATCGATACCTGCCCGTTTATTGAATTTGAAAGTGACTATGTATATAGACATCATGAATGTGTGGGAAATATTAAATAAAACTATTTAAGTAAAGCTCATTAAAATACAACACTGAATTTAACCAATTAAACAATAAAGCAATTCAATCCCACATAAATAAACAATTCCAAAAAATCCATATGCATAATTATTAAAAATTTTAATGCTGTGTACCTAGATAGCTAGAAAAGCATATAAAATTTCAATGGGAAATACAGACATAGTTGAGGTATTTAATTGAAGATCATTAATAATTATCGAAATGAATCGATTTATTATGAAGTATTTCGCTAGAAATTTGATCAGATTTTAAGTAGAATTCAAAGATTATTAAGTTATTCATTTCATTTTTTATTTCTGCACGAAAGAAATTCTATAATAAATTATGATAAGACGAAATGC
This sequence comes from Caerostris extrusa, assembly GCA_021605095.1. Classification (NCBI taxonomy): domain Eukaryota; kingdom Metazoa; phylum Arthropoda; class Arachnida; order Araneae; family Araneidae; genus Caerostris; species Caerostris extrusa. The sequence continues at coordinate 8,060 of BPLR01010532.1, read as the reverse complement.
TTGCTGCTTAGGAAAAGTAATTTAAGGGGATGATTAATTGCTCGTTATATACTTTTTTAACGAATATTTCTTATTTAATGATGAGGTAAGCAATTTGTCTTCATGTCAAGAAAATTGAATCTTTTTGTGCATAACACCGTTTAGACTTCTTGGCTTTATCAAAAAGCAGTTTATCACAAACTCAATGTTGGACTAGTTAACCTAGAAAAGAGATAGCAAAAAAAGTTATGGTTTATGTTGCATTACATTAAAGTGCAAAAGAAAGCACTGAACTTATTTCCTCCTATGGGTAAATTATGCAAGTAAAGCACATAAAGTTAAAAGAGTATAAATCCTTGTTTTGTTCTGCTATAGAAAACGTCCATTTAAGTCTATTTACATTTAGATTAATGATCGAAAGATTATTTATAAGGAATTCCTATAAATTCTGATTTTTATTTCTTATTTTCTACCATGAAATTACTTTTTAAGCAATTTGCACTGCATTGTTCAGATTGTTCTATTTTTTAATCGAAGCATTAAAGTTTTTAAGTTTCATTATTGTTCAAAGGAAATGCAAAAACAAATGCATAATAGATTTCGAAACAACTTTTTAGAAGCTGTTTTTATTTCTTTTGATACTGCTTTTTATACATGAATTTCATAAAATTATTACTGAATTCCATATTTCTCTAGGTGAGACGAATTATATCGAAATTCTTGAGGTATTGGAAACCTATAACTGAAACAGCAACAACTTTTAGTTAATGATTTTAGATGAAGTTTACCAACTTATCCAAAACTTATCTTTAGCAAAAGGAAGAACTGAACTTATTTAATGCTATGGGCAAATTATGCAAGTAAAGCACATAAAGTTAAAAGAGTATAAATCCTTGTTTTGTTCTGCTATAGAAAACGTCCATTTAAGTCTATTTACATTTAGATTAATGATCGAAAGATTATTTATAAGGAATTCCTATAAATTCTGATTTTTTTATTTCTTATTTTCTACCATGAAATTACTTTTTTAAGCAATTTGCACTGCATTGTTCAGATTGTTCTATTTTTAATCGAAGCATTAAAGTTTTTAAGTTTCATTATTGTTCAAAGGAAATGCAAAACAAATGCATAATAGATTTCGAAACAACTTTTAGAAGCTGTTTTTATTTCTTTTGATACTGCTTTTATACATGAATTTCATAAAATTATTACTGAATTCCATATTTCTAGGTGAGACGAATTATATCGAAATTCTTGAGGTATTGGAAACCTATAACTGAAACAGCAACAACTTTTAGTTAATGATTTTAGATGAAGTTTACCAACTTATCCAAAACTTATCTTTAGCAAAAGGAAGAACTGAACTTATTTAATGCTATGGGCAAATTATGCAAGTAAAGCACATAAAGTTAAAAAAGAGTATAAATCCTTGTTTTGTTCTGCTATAGAAAACGTCCATTTAAGTCTATTTACATTTAGATTAATGATCGAAAGATTATTTATAAGGAATTCTATAAATTTTGATTTTTATTTCTTATTTTCTACCATGAAATTACTTTTTTAAACAATTTGCACTGTATTGTGATATGCTCTATTTTTAATCGAAACATTAAAAGTTTTTAAATTTCAAGGAATTAAAATGTAGAAGTAAAAAAAAATCCTTAATAGATTTAGAACCAACTTTTTAAAAGCTGCTTTTATTTATTTTGATACTGTTTGTATACATAAATTCCATAAAGTTATTACTGAATTCCATATTTCTTGGTGAGATTAATTATATAGAAATTCTTGAGATATTGGAAACCTATAACTGAAACAGCTAGAGCTTTTATTTAAAGATTTTAGATGATGTTTACCAACTTATTCACTTCAATATTCACACCTTTAAATTAATTATCTTAAATGAAAATTTTTGAGAAATGGAGTGAAAGTTTGCATTTTCATAAGAATCATACTCATTTGTCTTTAAAACACCTCAAAACAATGGTTAAATCCTAGTTGAATATCTAGGTCTTTAATAAATCCTCAATATTCAGGAACAAATATTGTGAGTCCAAGGGAAACTTTATTTTTGATGTATTTAATTTACTAATATGTGATTCTTTTGTTCTATATCGATATTATTGAAATCTATATAGAAATAAAAATTGTTTTGATGCATTTAATTTAGCATGTGATACTTTCTTTCTACATCGATATTGTTGATGTCTATACCGAAATGAAATTGTTCCACTATTGAAATTGTTTTGGCTATTCAACATTCCTATTTGTGGACACCAATCATCTTGTCGTTATGTCTTTTGGCTTTTCATGGTCCAAGTACTCAACTCTCTGGGAGGGAGGACTCATGCCAGGGATAAGCATTTATTCTGGTTTACGGCCCCCTCCAAAGATTCCCCTTTCTCCCTTGGTGTGCCTTCAATCCGAATCTCATATGTAAACACACATGCGATCTAAATTGGGTTTTCCGGTTTTCTCCAAATCCCAAGGGATTCTCGATTGCTACTCTACTCTGGAACAAAACTACAAACTCCTTTTTAACTTTTCGAAGGAGAAAAGGTTTTACAACACTCAATGTGAAATTACTGGAGCGGGCAGATTTCAGGAAACTCTGATTTTTCTTCAGTTTTTTAGTTTAGTTTTCCATTTCGTTTTTTCCATGTTGTTCCTTTCCGCTACACGTTTCCTATAGTAATTCACCAAATATGGCTTTCATTGCTTGAAAGAGCAGATACTCTCTTGGGTTGCCAGGGAATTGAATTCATTTTAATTGAAATATTTGTTCTGAAAGTAATTTTACGTGTCTTTTCATATATGGATCTGGTGGGCGATTGTATGAGGATAGATGCACGTGAATTCCTTGTGGGAATTTCTTTGCGTTCTTGATTTTTACGTTTGGTATGTTTTTTAAATGAAGATAAATGAAACTGAAGTATACCGAGGTGTGAATTAATGCATATATAAAAATCTTCTTATCGCTTGAAATGTTTAGAAAAGCATTTAGGAGTACGAGAATAAGATATAAAACTTAGATATGAGTTTCTGACAAAATTAATTTATATGTCAATATCATTTAGTTACAAACATTTTAAAAACATAGTATGAAATGGCATTGCAACAAATATCCCCCAATAATATATATCCAATATTATACATGAATTTATGACTAATTTATTTATTATGTATGAATTTATCTTTACTTTATCAATTATACATGAATTTAGTTATGTATTCCTCTTTAGAATATCCATTATGCAAGAATTTATCTAAATTAGAGATCAATGACAAAACAAATTGCACACGAAATGTCAATTAATGTATAAGAAATGTTAATATGTAAGTATCATTAATGTATAGGTAAACTAGAGTAAGCTTAGTAACTTAGTTCTGGATTTTTAAATTTTATTAATATGACTATTAATTATGAAATTAATTACTATTTTTATTAATGACTATTAATTAATAATTATGAAATTTATGCATAAATTTCAATGCATTGCAACAAATCTCACCATCTCTTACTATATTTCAATTTATCTCTAATTTATTTATTATACATGAATTTACCTATGTATTTATCTTTAGAGTATGCATTATGCATGAATTTATCTAAATTTAAAGATCAGGGACAAAACAAATTGCTCACGATATGTCAGTTAATGTATAAAAAAAGTTATTAAGTACGTATCAGTTAATGTACAAGTAAACTAAAATATAAACATAAGTTAGTTTTAGGTTCTTAAATTTTATCAATTATTTATGCATAAATTTCATTGTATTGCAAAAAATCTCACCCTTCTAATTATACTTAAATTTATCTCTAATTTATTTATTATACATGAATTTATCTTTAATTTATGTATTATGTATTATTATTAATTCATGTATTCATCTTTAGAGTATCCATTATGCATGAATCTATCTAAATTTAAAGATCAGTGACAAAACAAATAGCATACGAAATGTCGGTTCATGTATAAGTGAAGTTAATAAGTAAATGTCAGTTAATGTATGAGTAAAGTTAATAAATAAGTGTCAGTTAATGCATAGGTAAACCAGAGTAAAGATAAGTTAATTCTAGGTTTTTAAATTTTATTAATAGGACTACGATTATTTATGCATAAATTTGGATTTAAAAATGTTAAACATTGCCTAAAGATTAATAATGCTTTCTGATGAGAACTATACATTTTTATCCTTATACATCCCTAAAAAAATAATAGCTTTTTTAAAAAAAATCAATATTTTCTTTAGGATTGTATAGACTTTTTTTCTAAAGGGTAGGAAAATAAATAATAAAACTGCATGTTTTGACATGTTTGATGAGCATATGCTGAATTTTAGTTTATTTCAAACTTTTTATAATCCATCACATTATCAGTTTTTTTTACATGAAAAGTTGTCATGTTCGCTTCAGCAATATGTAACCTACTCATTCAGACTCATACAGTCACTCTTCATTTCACTCATTTAGACTTATCATTAAATTGTTGTTAAAGTTGTTATTTCATCAACAAAGGCTGCACCTTTTAATAATTGTTAAATTTTAGAATGAGCTCACTCCCCAGTGTGGCATTCGAGGGAGGGAGAGTTCACATTTTTTCTTCCTCGTGTCCAGCAGAAGGACATGCTGGTCTACAGAGTATTGCGGTCATCCCCAGAATAGATTTGATAGCTTTCGGCTCGGCTTCGTTTGTCGGGTTTTGAATTGAATTCCTTAGTTCGAAACTCGTCGCTTTATACACCATGCCTTTCCGATCCTATAGATGACGACTTTTTACAGAAAGGGCTTTTTGGTTATGTAATTCACATGTTTATTTAGATAATAATCTTTGATAAAATCCTAGATATACAAGTGACATACATGTGAGAAGGATATAATCCTTGATATACAAGTAATAAACACACATGTGAGAAAATTGATATACTAGGGCTTGATTGATTTAATCCTTGATACGTAAATGATATAAACATGAGAATGATTATATAAATGATATCCTTGATACGTAAATGATATAAAAACATGAAATGATTATATAAATGATATCCTTGATACACAAGTAATATAAATTACGATAAAAATAATATCCTTGATACACAAGTGATATAAATGACTATACAAAAGATAGACATATACAAGTAATATAAATGACAATACAAATGATATCCGCGATATACAAGATATAAATGACGATACAAAGAATATCCGTGATATTCAAGTGATATAAATGATGATACAAATAATATCCTTGATATATAAGTGATATACATGTGAGAATGATATAATCCTTGGCATAATCCTTACATAATCTTTGATATTCAAATGATGTACAAGTAAGAAAGATATAATCATTGATTAATCCTTGGTATACAAGGATAATTGATATAATACTTGCACAATCCTTGATATAGAAAGAAGAATGTGCATAATAAGTATTATTATTTAAAAATATTTCAATTTGTGTTTCCAAACTCTATGCATCATCTTCAGACTTAATAACGACGATATACTCCCAAAAACAATCTATTTGATGAATATATGCATTTTTTTTTTTCTAGCTATTTGAAAAATAGCTTAGAAAAAAAAATCCAGTTATGACATCAAAATAATCTTCGATTAGAAATTATATTTAAAATACCAAAATGAATTCACTGTAAGAGAAATTACATTTAGTAGTTCATTTTGGTTAAGAAAATTTATTAAATTTAAAATTTCATCCTAGTTACATTGTTATATTAAATTAAATTTGCGTGCATTTACATACTTGGAATGTTTTCAATAGTAATAATTTAACTACTACTAAAACGAGAAATGATTTATTTTCTCATTATTATTTAATAGTTACATTATTTATGCCACTTTTTTTACCTGAATATTATATATTAGATGATATATATATAATGTTTTTCATACGCTTTTATAGGAAATGAAATGCAATATTTCATAGATAAATAAACTAGCTAGAAAGCAATTTAATCAGTAATTTAAATTTCGAATAGTTAACCTTACTCAAAGATCGAAATACTTTAATGAAAAAAAGTTTTATTTTTTATATCAGGTTTTACGATATTTTTGTTGTTAAAACGTTTAAATCATTTACCCCTCCATTTCGACAACAGCTATTTCTCCCCTTTTTCCATCTTTTTTTGTTGTGGTTCTGGTAGTTCCCAGTTAGTTTTACCATCGAATCGCTTTTCCGAGCTGTAACTGCCGATTATAACATGCGTTTTATTCCTCCGAGCTGTAACTGCCGATTATAACATGCGTTTTATCCCCTCCTTTTACCGTAGATGCAATCTTAGAAAGGAGAAAAAAAAGGGAGTTTAGAAATTTTATTAAATTTAAAATTTCATCTTGGTTACATTGCTATGTTAAAATAGCATTAAATTCGATTTGTATACTTTTACATACTCGGGATGTTGCAACATCAATGATTTAACTACTAAAACGAGAAATAATTCATTTTCTCATTATTATTTAATAGTTACATCTCTTATACCCCATTTTTATCTCAACATAGAAAACCTCATAGACTTTTATAGAAAATGAAATGTAATATTTCATAGATAAATAAACTATCTAGAAAGCAATTTAATCAGTAATTTAAATTTCGAATACTACCGTTACTCAAGATTGGGAGATCTCGAAATACTTTAATGAAAAAAAGTTTTATTTTTATACCAGGTTTTACGATATTTTTGTTGTTAAAACGTTTAAATCATTTACCCCTCCATTTCGACAACAGCTATTTCTCCACTTTTTCCATCTTTTTTTTTTTTTTTTGTTGTTCTGGTAGTTCCCAGTTAGTTTTACAGCCGAATCGCTTTTCCGAGCTGTAACTGCCGATTATAACATGCGTTTTATCCCTCCTTTACCGTAGATGCAATCTCAGAGGAGAGAGGAGAACCTGAAAAAAAAGAATAAAAACAGAAACAATTTCATTGGTTTTATGTTTAGGGACAAAAAAATGTAATTTTTCAGAAACAATTTTTTGTGTTCTTTTTTCCTTTTTGGATATTATTTCCAGTGTTCTTTTTTTTTTTTATCATTTCAAGTTTTTATTTCTTTTTCTGTTTTCGATGCTGCTTGAGGTCGAAAGTTGATGGTGTGTGATGCATTGCCCCAGGATCAGCTGTGGAAAACAAAACCAATATTATGGTTTCCCATCTGGAAAGTCCTTTTTTACCCATACATCACACAGAAGTGAAAACGACCGTTTCAAAAACTGTTCAGACGATTTCTGCCTTTTTTTTTCAGCTGCCTTGGATCTTTCTAGCAGGTGTGTTCTCATACCCTTGTTCCTAGATCAACATCGTCCCGAATCAGATTCGAATTTAACCGCAGATGGTGACTGTAGACCCTTTGGTTGTTATTCGATATTTGCTATTGTATCGAATATCTTTTATCGGACTCCTTTTATAACGGAAATTTGACAGTTAACTTGGAAAAACAGATTTATAACAAACACGAGTAAAATGTTTCTTTTTCCTCCACTTTTTCGACCCAGTTATCCGAATATCGATTGTGTATGCATGCATATCTAAGAATTAAACTTAAAATCGAACTTGTCTTAAATTGAAAGATGCAGTAGCAATGTAAGGTTTATTGACTTTAAAGAATTGATGCTGCTATTTTATATATTCATTCTTTCGTATTTTTCTGCTAAGTATTTTATCGTAATTCTATTAAATTGCATTATTTTATGCATTATGCATTGGATAAGGAAATAAAGGAAACATTGATATTTTATCTTTAAATTTTATATACTTCTGAACATAATATTGCTGAATAATTTTTTTTATGCATTCCAAAATTCGAATTCCACTAAATATGTAACAAGCAGTCCATCACGTCAAAAAAACGGGATTAATTAACTTCCACAATGTCTTTCGGAACTAATTGGTACGTATTTGCAAATCATATGAGAGAAAAACCTTAGAAATTCCACAGACAATCTGAATGTTGATGCGAGACGCTTACATAAACTGTCCAAACTACCATAAAATCTTCTCATTTCTGAAAGCAGTGATTGCAACGCATACCGAAAGTAGATTCAAGTGCCAAAATTTAGCAATACGTG